>CAJUYH010001466.1:48959-93017 GCA_910591685.1 Galerucella tenella | reverse complement strand
ATATATATATATATATTTCGACAGTCGCATTCTTCTACTACTAACCACTATTACCATCTATACCGAATCAAATATTTTCTTACATTGCCACCGATATCGAGGTCAAATTAGTATCATAATAATAATTTTCGAAGGACATTTTTCATTTTTTTTCGCAATGGTAAGTTTAAGGAATGGACATATCTATAGATAATGTTTAATTATCAGTGATAACAGAAGTCTGAATTGTCGTGAATAACAAGCAGTGTCGTTCTCTCTTGTGTGAAATAAAAATGGGGGAAAAATATATAAAATTGAAATAAACATTGTATAATTGAATACTCTTTTGATAAATAAGTGCTTGAACAATTTACCATAACCATTTTGTTATTGTTAGTTGTTGTGGATGATATGACGATTTGTTTCATTGTTTTGGAATATTTGGATATATAAACAACGTGTGTTGCATGATTTTATTTCGTTCATTTTTTTTTGTTTTCAGGAGTGGCATGTATAAAATGAAAAGGCGGTGCTAGCATGTTGGATAAGCGGCTGCTCCATGGCCACGTGCCGCCGCCACCCACTTTTGCACTGATAATCGCCGTAATATTTATGGGTTGTTTATCATTTTGGATATTAACTGGAATGCCTGACAAAATAGAAACAAATGGTAAAATAGCATCACCGGGATACACTTTACTTGTTCCTGAAAATGTAACTGCATCTAGTAATCAATATTCATTGAACGATTTACCGTCCAGTGATGAAACGACATTGATTGACATGAGAGATTTTAAATTTACGATTAATCATGAACGTTGCAATAAAACGCAACCATTATTATTGATATTAATACATTCAGCGCCTGGAAATATTGCTAAACGCAATGTTATACGTAAAACATGGGGCAAACAAACATCAGATATAATTTTATTATTTCTCATTGGTTCAACAATAGAATATCAAGTGGAAATATTTAGTGAGGACAATGAATTTCATGATATTATTCAGGGGAATTTCATCGATGTCTATAGAAATATGACGTATAAACACGTCATGGCGTTGAAATGGGCCACGTATTACTGTCCAAGTAATTATATTGTCATCTATTGTGATTTTCATTAATTTAATTGATAAGCAATGGAATACAATTGAATTTCATTTGACTTTTATTTCAAAAATCGGAACTGGTCAAATACTTCAATAATTCCACTCTTATATTCGATAAATTCTCTTTATTGAATATAATTATTTAAGTGCCTATGAATTAAACAATTTATCATTATATAATTGTGTAGAATTATTTTTATAAACAATAATATAATTTGATTATTGATATATTTGTTTGTTTGATAGGTGCCAAGTATATATTGAAATTAGATGATGATGTTTTTGTGCATATTCCGGCAATGATGGATTTTATAAAACACGATTTATCACCGTGGGGAGCACGACGTTTAATTCTTTGTGATATAATACCAACAGTACAGGTTAAGAGATCGTGGCGATCTAAATGGAGAGTATCACCGTTAGAATATCCCTATAGACGTTATCCAATTTACTGCGCCGGTTGGGCCATCCTTTATTCGCCCGATAGTGTATTTCAATTGTATAAAGAAGCGCAAAAAGAACCATATTTTTGGATTGACGATGTTCATATAACGGGAACAGTTGCGAAAAAAGTAAATTTAACACAGAGCTCATGGCATTCACTTGTATTAAACAGTGATGATATGGAAAAATTATTGAATGATCAGAATGAGTATCGTGAATTTTTGTTTGGGCCACCAAATTTGGCCAAAAGTAAGATTAAAGCACTACATAAATTGACTAAAGCCAATGCTCATCTACAATCGTATTAGTAACACTGTGGTAACAATTTAAATTACGTGTTGAAATATTTAGAACTGAATAGTTAATTTTTTTTTCTTTTGATTTCGTTCATTTCATTTTTATTTACGGGTAAATATTTATCTTTTTCACAGGTATATTGCTCAAAATTCATATAGCCCCCCCCCTGCGGACCCCGATACAAATAATTTTTGTTGTTCACAATAGACGAGGTATTTGATTTTCAATTTATCGCACATATCCATACACGTGATTTTTGAATCTTTTTTGCAATTCGTATTACGAGCAATCATTATAATATGATGATAATTTTATGATGTATTATGCAATGCATCATTTCCATCGCTTTCATTTGTGTGCTGGTATAAAATTATCATTCCGTAAAATCTGTATTAGACAAATGGTTCTCCATTAATTTATTATTCGTGTAACAAATCGAATTAAACAAACCCATTATAATTATTTTTTTGATTGATATTATTGTTATTATCAAATTTATTGTTTTTATTTGATATAATACGCGTTGAGCTATCGTATTTGCCAAATTTAAATAAATAAATGAACCAAAATGAAATGTAGCAAAGGTTATGTGAAAATGTAAATAATAATTGCAGTAAAAAACGAAAACAAGAGACAAATAAATCGGGGAAATTAATGATGAATCAAAAACATCAATTGATTCGATAGATATTTGAATTGGGGAAAAAGATTGTAAAAAAAAAGAAAAAAAATTTACTAGTGAATAAAAAAAAAACAAGAAAAATTTGTTGACTAATTAAAAAAGCAATTATAAATATTGAAAAGAGTAAACTGTGAATTAGGATTGAAATTGTAGATAATCAGCATTTCAATAATTCCTAGTCGAAAATCTATTTATTATATCTATAATTATTATTATTGCTCAATTTGATGATACTTAATCAGATAAATATATTTCCTTTGTTTTTCAATTTTTTATCGTCGTGCATTTCTATTAACGCAAAAATAAGTATAATTTGTGTAACTCTTCATGTTTATATAGGCAGGTAATACTCACAAATATTTATTTAATTTTTAATTAGATTCAATACTTGAATTAAATTTGAGTTGAATTGAACAGAGAAGTGCAAAGAAAACTATTATTAATTAATATATCCTCTGCGATTCTTCAATGTGTACAAACTAATTTTGTGAGAAATAATTGTATGCCGAATATAAATAAGTATTGGAACTATTTTACAGATAAACAATGATTCAATTGAATAATTATCCATACTAACATAAAGTGTTAAACATGAGCATTTGAAAATAATTAATTGATCTCGATATAATTTATTACTTTCTTCAATTTTAAGGTGATTTTGTCGTGTGAACAGCGACATGAGTCTGAATATGCAAAGGTTTCAAGTGATTTTTAGTTAAAATGCTAACTACAAATTCCTACGATGAAGAAGGGAAACAAAATCAAAGTAGATCTGCATTAAATTTCAACTTTGTGTGTCAATTACAATCAAATTTTTTCTTTAAGAATTGACGTGAACTTGAAGAATAGTTGGACTAACACTATAAATAAATAGTTTTGGATGAATTTGCCGCTAATGAAACAACTCGTCGGTATAAAAATGTGAGTTTGGCTGAATAAATTATCCCTATTTGTCCTCTATGAAAAGAGAATTAGATGAAAATTAAGTTGGGAATGTGACAATCACGATACAACTACCTTGAAATTGCATTACGACATTAAGCTATTAATAGAAAACAATTGATCTCTACCGTGAAAATCGATTGGAATTTGAAGTTAAACTTGTAGAATAAAAATGTAAACAATCAAGATGTTCGCCTTTATGTTAATAAGTTTTAAATTACTTAGGTGATATTTCGCTGAGAAAAAAAACTTGTTAAAGTTTATCGATAATTTCAATAATTTCATTCATATCAAATTATTCTAATATAATTATTATATATTTACTTGAATAATATAAATGCCAAATTAATTTTATTATTATTATTGGTATTATAACTATAAAAAAACAAAGTTAATACGATAATTGTTTCTTTCATGGAAAAATTTGTCAAAATTAAATATGAATATTAAATTATGGTGACAGCAATAAGAGTATTTGTAATTAATATATGCCAAATTGTGTCTTAATCAAAACCAAAAAACAAATACATATGTATATGTATATATATATATATATATATATCTCATAGTAATCTGGTTTCAAATATTAATTGTATTATCAGAATTTATTTCACATTATTCAACAAGATGTCCCCACGTGGAACCGCGTGAGTCCTTTCGAGGGCCACCAAAACAAATGAACAGTAAAAAATTATCCACAATGAAATCTTGAAGAAAATATAGGCAATAAATTTCAAATTCATTACTCTCACTTAATATGTACAATATATTTACGTTTGTTTGAACTTCGATGTAAAGAGAAAACAAAAAGATATATAATAATAAAATTAATTTAATCAATCAAATAGATGTGACTATTCTTTTTCTATTTTTATTCAGATATTATTCCATATATTTTATTAATTTCTCATTCAATATATTATACTAATCTACGAACATTAATATTATGAGGTGATACATATATAGATATACATATTTCTGCTGCGAAGGAATCTGGACGACTACTGTACGTCAACAATTGAACTAATTTAAAGCAGTTTTAACCAGTGTAATGCCGGCACGCAGTCTAAGGATTACATATAATTCATCCATCAATACTGGATTCTCTTCTCAATATATAGAATTATATATTTCTATAGAGCGATATTTTTCGGTATACATATATATATATTCATAAATATTTCGACAGACATTCTTCTACTATTGAGCACTATTACCACACTCAAACACCATTCAATACTAACGTTTAATAATTATCAATAATTAAGTAGCCTATTATGCATATCAATAGTATTTATACCAAATTTTTCCTTTCTATACTGAATCAAATATTTTGTAACATACATTGCTACCGATATCGCAGCCAAATTGGTATCATAATAATAATTTTCGAAAGACATTTTTTATTTTTTTTCCTCGATGTCAAATTTAAAGTGCGAACACGTAAACTATAGATAATTTTTAATTATCAGATATGACATATATGTCGTTCTCTCTTATGTGAAATTAAAGTGGGAGAAAAATATATACAATTGAAATAAACATTGTATAATTGAATAATATTTTGATAAATAAGTACTTGAACAATGCACTATAACCCTTGTGCTGTTAATTGTTATGAGTGATATGACGATTTGTTTGGTTGTCTTGGAATATTTTGGTATATAAGTCATGTGTGTTGCATGATTTTATTTCGTTCATTTTTTTTTATTTTCAAGAGTGGCATGTATAGAATGAAAAATCGGTGTGTTCAAAATTGGTCAAATCAACGATTGGCCACCACTCATATAGGCAGCCCTTACAAGGCGTCTACTCAGATATACGCACTCCCACAATCGTGTCGGGTGCGCGAGAATTCACACACACGCGATCACCCAACGTTGTCACCTGCGCGCGACGCTTACACTTACGCACTAATGCACACTCACTCTCGCTATAGCTTCACCTTAGGTGTGCAATGCATGTAGTTTAGTAATTAGTAATCTCAAATTAATAATGCAATCTCATTTACAACGTAATCAATAAACACTCAATCAAGTGCAACGCACTGAGCAGATCAGGTCAGCAATTGTATGATAGTGAATAGTGGGGAAGTAATTCATATAATTACCAACTAACCATCGTGTGCGACGCCACATGGTTCTTCACTATCGCCATTTGTTCATTATCCATGACGATTAATGTAATCTCGCGGACAGAGATTCCAGGTCGCGGGCGAATGGCGTCCCTACTTAGCGGCCACTAATGCGGCCGCGTAGTATGTCCGTGTAAACTATTAGCAGTATACAATTAACTCGAATTTTTTTCTAAATTTTGGATTTGTGACAATTAAAATTATGGATACGATTGTAGTACGTTTGCGATAGATTGTAGTGAAATTACAATCGTTTAAGATTTTATAGTTTAATTGCAATTAAATAAAATGTAATACCTCATGAAGTTAGCCCGAAGAATTTGTAAAATTAACAATAATTAATTACGTTTAAGAACGAAAGTTATTATTTCTACAATTTAAATTAAATATCAAATTTGTTAATAGTCTTATCTGTTTCCTCGGTCAGTTGCCCGTCATAATGAAAGCGTCCTTCAAGTAGAAAAAGCCATTTTTTCAAATTCATGTCATCATATATGTATATGAAGGAGTGAATATGTAATATGTGCAATACCATCATAATAAAACAAATATCCAGTGATAAATTACTTATTATAAATGAATCAAATTATATAGCGCTAAATCTGTAGGATAAATTCATGTAAAAAAAACTGTTATACATCAACTTTACATACAACGATAATGAATAATCATTGCAAATTGCTCCATTAAACTAACAAACAAAAGGCAAGGATCTATATGAATAATGTTTAATTCAAATAATTCGGTTATTAGATTATCATGCCGAAATTGTAGGTTAACGGAGAGCGCACAAAAAATGCAGGAGAGAGAGGTCCGTCACAACTTCTCTTTCTTTCCACCTGCTTTATTAGAGAACAATTTTTAAAAACATTTACAACAAAAATCAAATCGGTTATCACATTGTAAATGAAATTATGATTTTTTATTCGTCTCACATGAGACTAAAAAAACCCGTTCATCTAAACGTTCCGAACTTCAGGCACATTCATAAATAACAATTTTGTCGATGTGATTGTTGTGATGTAACAGAAAACAAATGAGACTCATCGCTAAGCGCTCAATGTACGTAAGATATATATGTATACAGAAGGACTCGTTGTTCTAGACATGAAATAAAAAATAATAGTCATTGGATGTTTCTCAATTTATTTTAGTCAAACTATGTTTTACATATAAATAAGATATAAAAGTTATCACAGCGCGAAAATAACAATTTGATACATATGATGGCATATGATTTTTTAAACATATAATTTTCTTTTCTCATTTATTACAAAGTTTTCAATTTGATAGCTTTATGTTATATGATAACTTCATATTGTCAGCTTAATACTATCATATATTTTTTCATTTAAATTGAGCAAAAAAAATAATTATTTCAGGTGAAGAATAGAACACGTGACAGTTCGAACACCAACCCAAACTGCTACCGATAAGCCATCAGATACATTGGTTATAAATTATAAAAACGTTATATTCAAATGTGTATTACATTTATAAATAACTTGGGTATCAAAAATTAATTGATATTCGTTTAGATATTACTTGGGCTTTAAACAGCAAACAGAACAATATTCATACAATACCGCTCGCTTCTGTTTACTGCTGACGCAACGCAATCTCAAGAAGTTATAAAAAGACAAAGAGTATGGTGAATTATACAAAAGATTCATGAACGAGTATGAAGCTCTCAATCACATGGTAAAAGCTGACTCAATCTCACCCAATGCCCACTCAATTTATTATCTGCCTCATCATGGTATCATCAAGCTCGACAGTACGTCAACTAAGCTGCGGGTTGTATTCCATGGCTCAAGTTCAACCTCAACTGGACTATCGGCAAATAACATTATGCATACTGGTGCCAACTTGTTGTTAAATATCTCTGACGTACTTCTGTGGATCAGACATCACAAATACATCTTTGCCACAAACATTACTAAGATGTACCATCAAATACAAGTTCAGGGCGACTGGAAATTGCAACGCATTTTGTGGATCGACGAGAATATGCAAAAGACACCATACAATCTCACCACAGTTACTTATGGTACAAAGGCAGCGCCATTTCTCGCTGGTGATAAGTTTCCTTTGGCAGTGCCACCAAAATCAATCAAATTTCATATTCAACGAACCGTGAAAGACTCCCTGCTCACATATGAGGAGTATGCAACGCTTCTCACTCAAATTGAAGCAATATTAAACTCACGACCATTGGAGACAGGGAGTGATGACTCTGACGATGTCACAGCTCTTACACCATCGCATTTCCTCATTGGAAAATCAATTTCAACACTACCAGAACCATCGGTTCAACATGCAAACATACCACCAAGAACTCGGCGACTACTCATAGAATAGACTCTGCAACGCTTCTGGTCTCAATGGTCTTCACAATACCTGCAACGCATGCAGTCCATATGTAAGTAGTATCATGCATCCAACACCATCAAAATCGGATCTCTAGTCTTACTGACTGATAAGCGCTTTCCACCATGCAAGTGGCCACTTCCAAGAGTGCTCAATCTGCATCCGAGACCCGACGGACTCACTCGTGTTCTCACTTTCATGACAGCAACCACTCAATTAACTCCACCAATTGCAAAATTGGTCATTTTACCTGTTTCAGATCAGATATCATCATCAACAACTCTTTGCTGATCGCGGGCGGAATGTTCAAAATTGGTCAAATCAACGATTGGCCACCACTCGTGTCGGCAGCACTTACAAGGTACCTACTCAGGTACACGCACTTACACAACCGTGTCGGGTGCGCGAGAATTCACACACGCGCGCTCACACAACCTTGTCGCCTGCGCGCCACTCTCGCATGTTCACACACACAATGTTGTCGCTTGTGCGCGACGCTTACACTTACGCACTAATGCACACTCGCTCTCGCTATAGCTTCGCTTTAGGTTTGCAACGCATGTAGTTTAGTAATTAGTAATCTCAAATTAATTATGTGATCTCATTTACAACGTAATCAATAAATACTCAATCAAATACAACGCACTGAGCAGATCAGCTCAGCATTTGTGTGATAGTGAATAGTGGGGAAGTAAATCATATAATTACCAACTAATCATCGTGTGCGACGCCACGTGGTTCTTCAGTATCGCCATTTGTTCATCATCCACGACGATTAATATAATCCCGTGGATGTTACAAAATATACAACTCGCTCAACATATACACTCACATCTCAATATACATTATCATACGCACATTATGGTGACACCATCAATCAATCAACAACATTGTGATACTCATTATACGTGCATATTATTTAAATCAACCTGATGTATAACATCCTCCGGCAAATATTAACTCGAACAGTCTCTCAAACCCGGTGCTAGCATGTTGGATAAGCGGAGGCTTCATCGCCACGTGCCACGGCCACCCATTTTTACACTAATAATCACCCTAATATTTATGGGTTGTTTATCATTTTTTATATTAACTGGAATGCCTAACAATATAGTAACAAATGATATAATAACATCACCTGGATACACTTTACTTGTTCCTGAAAATTTAACTGCATCTAGTAATCAATATTCATTGAACGAATTAACGTCCAGTGATGAAACGACATTGATTGACATGAGAGATTTTAAATTTATGATTAATCATGAACGTTGCAATAGAACGCAACCATTATTATTGATATTAATACATTCAGCGCCTGGAAACATTGCTAAACGCAATGTTATACGTGAAACATGGGGCAAAAAAACATCAGATATAATTATATTATTTCTCATTGGTTCAACGATAGAATATCGAGTGGAAATATTTAGTGAGGACAATGAATTTCATGATATTATTCAGGGAAATTTCATCGATGTCTATAGAAATATGACGTATAAACACGTCATGGCGTTGAAATGGGCCACGTATTACTGTCAAAGTAATTATATTTTCATCTATTGTAATTTTCATTAATTCAATTGATAAGCAATGGAATACAATTGAATTTCATTTGACTTTTAATTCAAAAATCGGAACTGGTCAAATACTTCAATAATTCCACTCTTATATTCAATAAAGTTCTCTTTATTGAATATAATTATTCAAGTGCCTATGAATTAAACGATTTTTCATTATATAATTGTGTAGAATTATTTTTATAAACAATAATATAATTTGATTATTCATATATTTGTTTGTTTGATAGGTGCCAAGTATATATTGAAATTGGATGATGATGTTTTTGTGCATATTCCGGCAATGATGGATTTCATAAAACACGATTTATCACCGTGGGGCGCACGACGTTTAATTCTTTGTGATATAATGCAAGCAACACGGGTTGCCAGATCTAAATGGCGATCTAAATGGAGAGTATCACCATTAGAATATCCCTATAAACATTATCCAATTTATTGCGAGGGTTGGGCCATCCTTTATTCGCCTGATAGTGTATTTCAATTGTATAAACAAGCGCAAAACGAACCATATTTTTGGATTGACGATGTTCACATAACGGGAACAGTTGCGAAAAAAGTAAATTTAACTCAGAGCTCATGGCATTCATTTGTATTAAACAGAGATGATATGAAAAAATTATTGAATGATCCGAATGAGTATCGTGAATTTTTGCTCGGGCCATCGAATTTGGCCAAAAGTGAGATTATTGCACTACATAAATTGACTGAAGCCAATGCTCATCTACAATCGTATTAGTAACACTCTGGTAACAATTTAAATTACGTGTTGAAATATTTAGAGCTGAATTGTTTATTTATTTTCTTTTCTTTTTTCTTTTGATTCCGTTCATTTCATTTTTATTTACGGGTAAATATTTATCTTTTTCACAACGATATTTCTCAAAATTCATATAATTATAAGGTGAAAGGAAAACAAAAAAAAATATAGAACCAGCGTATACACTCTTTGGAATTTATTCAAGTAATGCACATATGTATTCACTTATATATTAATACACATAGCCATACATACATGCATGCATGCATACATACATACATAAATGGTACTATATACAAATGTGTGCACACGCGGTCGGGATTCGTGTCCCACGGTCATAAACTGATTCACCTACTATTCCCGCGGCCGCAATCATTAACTCGTACAACTCGTCACTCTTGGAAGTCATTCTTAACATTCCATTTCATATCTCTCCTCTCCCTTTACAAATTTTTCAATCATTTTTTTACCCCCTACCTCACTCTCTTTCTTCCTTCATCTTTGTTCTTTCATTTAATATATTATACTGATTCTCCTTCTTCTTCTTCTTTTTCTTCTTCCACTTCTACTTCGCGTATATAAAATTTCTTTTATTGTTGTTCGTACTGTGATATTTAACCCGTGCGTCGTAAAAATAAATTGCATTCCTGTCGGTTCGCTTTGTTATTGTGCGTTTGACTGTTCGCACTAACCAAGTGGTTATTGACAATAAATTACAAGTCCTCTCGGTAAATTAGAAAACATGACGGACAAATAGCCATAGCAAAAAAAAACAAATTATGGCAATATATAACTCACGTTAATGTAACAATCTATTGAATTATTTAACGTTACTATTTTTCAATTAAATATTACACATTTACTATTCATGTTTATGTTTCTATATTCTTTATCTAATTGTCCAGAATATAAACATATCCTTATTGTAAATTAATGCTGTTTGATTTTGCATGATGATTTAAATGACCACAAAACTTTTTGTGCTTTTCATAAATATTATTGTATTTTATTTTTTTTAGCTCTATCATAGATTAATTTCAATGTGTACAAAAAGCATTACTGAGTATGGAATATTACTATCATTCGGATACAATACAATGGTGTTAAAGTATCATAGAAAATAATATAAATGTGTAAATATTTATTGCATTAATTACAATTTACATAGTATAATCTGATTCCATTATAATCTTGGGTGGCATAGAATCATAAATTGTTCCACTTTAAAATAACTTTCACCATCTAAAATCCTCGTAACTCTGCACGTGTGTCAATTACAATACCACCAGTCAGTTCACCATAAATAAATATCAAATCCCAATCAGCAACAACAAAATTCACTTCGTGTCCAACAATGACTTCCCACTACACTATTCATATATACAAAAAAAAAAAATAATAACGTACTTCTACAATATTCGTTTATTGACCGGAAACAACAATATAAATGATTCTGAATAACGAAAACAGCATTATGTGACGTCAGGCAATAATTGAATCCAGGGATTCTCAGATGTGACAATGTCTCACATATATTTACTTCGGTATAATGCGCTTGTGGTAATAATACATGGTAATAATACATGTTCACAATTTTAATCATCATACAATATATATATGTATATAAACGTTAACCTAATCGTCATCGATTGATCTTCGTTAAATATATTTAAACTCTGTGCAATCTCCGCATAGCTTTAACATTCCGCATGTTAAGGAAACATCTGTTGTCAATATATAATTTGTTCAATGCACATATATGCATATATACATATATGTATATCGGTCACACGCACACACGTCACATGCACCAATTGTTATATTACAAACGACGGTCAATGTGCTTGTATTAATAAAAATAAGAAATAAAAAAATAAAATGACGTGTGACGCGCAATAGAACTTCGATTCATTATAATTCGTTATAATCATTACAAAATGACGTCAATTCGATATATACAGTGTATATAGATTAGTTTCGTCGCAGCTTCACACGCAGTAACACTCACATATGCATATGAAAGTATATACAAGTGTCACATATCAGGTGAAATTGCGGCTTGGAAGTTCATTTGAAAGGTTAAACCGCGGCAAACCACAAAGAATGAATGACGCAACCGCGAGTAGAGATGTCGAGTGATACATATATATTATGTGTATATGAAATATAAGTAGTGTATAGAACGGAGGGAATATATATATCGGGAGCATTTACGCAGTTGGCACGACGCGGTCACTTGGACAGATACTTTTTTTTATTTCATATTTCTCATCGCTCTTCTGCCGTTCGTTGTAAATATCTACACATGTATGTTCGTATGGAAAAAAAAATATATACATTTGTTGAGTTTTATCAGCTTTGAAACAAAAATTAGTTCAGTTCATTCAACATTACCATATTTTGTATATGTATATACTTTTTTTTAATATTATGTTTTAAATAATCTTGTAATTGTTTGTCAATGCTATGTATGATTGAACCACTGCACACACTCATACACACGTTTTATCAATGAATAAAATTCTAATTCGTATTTGAATTTATTGATAATTTAGATGGAGAAAATGAATTTTTTTTTGACGTTTCCATAGATACTATATCAACAAATTTATTTATTTATTCATTCGTTTATTATTCTCGAGTACGTAACCGTATTTTGAAAATAATTCGTGTTGGAACTTATTTTTTGATTGATTTGTTCTACAGATGAAGGCGTCAATCGAACGGGAAGATTTGAAAAAAAAAAACAGTTCTTTTATGTACAAAATATATATGTGAAGCGTAGTAGCCATGACAATATAATATTACCATGAATTATGAGGATAGTGCGGGCGTTTTTGTATTGGTTTTAGATGTAGGAAAAAATATAAGAAACATTGGACAAAGAAAGATAAATATTTTGTATTTGTACTTCACATCATGTGCTGATAAAAAAATGATATTGGAATTATTAAGAATTCGAGAGTATCAATTTAGGTAAATATTTTTGATTTTTATCCCGAATAAATCTCAAAGTTGAACATAAATACACACCAATCTTTAATCCATATTTCAATGTACGCAAGAGTGCGTTTTCAAATAGTTATCTTTCTGTTTCTCGCTGTTTGGCCTATTACACTTTAGAAGACACCAAAAATGGATATATCTCATTGGGATTTCATTTCCCATTCAGTCACGAGAGACTGTTCTAATATGTTTTGTAAATGATCTAAATTTTATTATATACTTCGCCCAAAAGGTATCAGGCAAAGTTATTACACTTGCCAAACTACTTCTTTTATTATCTTCTACGTAATTCAGTGGTATCAACCGGTTTTTTTTCGTAAATGTACACAAACGAACACAACGACACCGACTAAGTATTCATGTATTTAATTGTCTGACGTTTGATGCGGTAGTGTGACATATGTCGGACATTTTTTGGGCGATTTGTGCGTCTAGACATTCGGCCTCGTATACGCGTCGCATCATTTCGTTTTACACGTAGAGAAAGAGAGTGAGAATGAGAGAAGTTTCTTCATCCAAAATGTTGATTCACCGTAACAAATTTAGAACTGAATCCACACGCCAATGGATACATAACACATTTGTGTACCCAGAACAACTTTGCTCTCCAATACCCATAAATTTACCAGACAGACGAAACATAACTGGGCGAAGGAATCGGTTGACGTACCTTTTTATTTTTTTTTTCTTTTTTTTTTCAAATTTGGAGTTCCTTCCAATAGAATAGTAAGAAAAGCTCGATATACCTTAAGAGGAAATGAATTTTAAATTGAATTATTCTTTTTCCTTTTCAAATGCAAAACAAAAAATTTCTTGTCTATATAAAAATTTATCTGATGATTTGTTTGAATACCAAAGAAATTGAGTGATTGACTATTAAGTTCAGAATATTTGTTTGAACGTAATTACTTCATTTCAGATTTATTATATTTTTTTTTTAGTCAAAATAATATTGGTATGTTGTCAGATAAATAACAACGATATAAATAATTGAGAAGTAGCAGACATTAAATAGGATGAAATGATTGTCTAGCCATTTTAAATACTGCATAACACAGTAAAATATTGTAACAACAAAAATTTGATAAGGATTGGTAGAAAGTGATAAGAATTTCTGGCCAAGTGATCCATTGCGACCTATTTTTTTTCTTGTTTATAGTATACATTAGTTTCGTAACAAAATATTTTCATTTCATAAAAATTAAATAATTTATCATTCAGAATTCAAGAACTATTTTCCCGTTGATGAAAACTCCGTTAAATCTGATTCAAGTGTATGTATGATACAATTGTAAATACGATACATGAATACATGTAAAAATAACAATTAATATTATATAAGCGTTGAAGATGAAATAGGCTAAGAGGCGCTGAAGATTTTTTTCATTCATAATTACATTAATTGATAAAATATAATTACCAGATAAATTTAATTTAATAATCTCCTTTACATGATGATCAATCATTCCGTTTAAAATTCTATTGCAATCAATGGAGTACAATTAAATTTGAAAAATGGAATTGAAAATATTTTTCATACAGTTTTTTGATCTCCCAGTAATGAAATTGTGATCATTATTTTAGTTTGTTTCCTAGAATTTTTCGTTTTATATTCTATTTTATTTATACAACATAACGATCATAATCATAAATTTTTTACTGTTAGACAATATAAAACAATATCGTTAATATATAATTTTACTCATTTCGGCGGTGTCCAAACTGAAATAATCGTATAATATCCAGTAATGAAATTTTTATTGTCAAATAATAATTAAAGTACGGCGATAAAACGTGGAGGATAATAATTTTACCACAGTTTGTCCAGCTATATGAAGCAATAAACTGACTACAAATATGCATCAAATATAATCTACAGACATAAATATATATATATACTTTGTTGAAGGGATTCATAAATTAAACATAAAAATAAACTCATAAATGTTTTCCAAACTATAAATCAACTAAGATTTACAGCGGATATGTGGATGAAATTCACAATCGTATTCAAGTAGCAAATGGCAGATAATACAGGGATGAAGTGAAAGAGAAAGAAAGAGATGAATAAAATAGCGTGGCAATGCGCACCTGTGTGTCAGTCGTCTGGACGCAAATAAAACGGCGTCGCGCTGTCTGCGGATGACGACGATTTCTCCGACGGAGACCTAATCACGCACGAGTGTACGTGCCAAGAGTCAATCAAGTCACATCGCGAACCATATGCGCCGTTGCGTTCACAATATATATATATACATACATATACATATTGTATTAAAACGTAGATATAAATGATTTACATTGAGATGATCGACTATTGCAACTTTTGATAATGAATTAAAAATACTAGAACTCTTTGGAAAAATAAAAACTAAACAAAAAATACATTATTGCGAAAAATAGTTTTGATTACTATTTCTTAACTAATGGTTTCGAAATTACTCACTGTTATATCATTTTTGCTATATTATATGGAAAAATAGAAAATTTTTTTTCTGTTTAAAATTTCGAGTCTAAAATAATTCGGGAAATTTCCAAACTGACTGTTTATTTCGATTAAAATTTTTCAATACACTTGTGCTATTCAGTAGGAGACCATTACAATCCGAACATGAATTGAATATTAATTTATTATTGTGTCCAAATCGGCCACTGCTCATATTTTTCTTTTTGTTAACTCAGGTCTGTAATAATTAAGTAGTATAGAAAGATGGTTGACAGTGAGAACTGTACGGTGGTAACAGATGTGACTTACTATCATATGACATATTTCACAATCACTTCAACAATAAAAATCAAAATATAAATATAAATCACATATATATATATATATATATATATATATATATACATATTATCAGCAATGTGACAATACCTCCTATCTACATACAACGCAATTTTTCAGAAGAGACACAAAACTTTCTCATTTTCCTAGTAGCTCAATAGAAATCAATTGACACCTGATAATTTTAAAGGCTTACGTTGCTACTTTAGAGCTTAGGAGGTGTTGCCACGGCATGCACAATGCTCATATCTTTCAAATTTGTACGTTAAGAGGTATTGTCACATAGCTGACGATATATGTTTATATTTAATTTTATTAAATACCAATTAATAAAATAAATTGATATATTTATATATATATATTTACTTATTTATTTATTTTTATATTATTGACATAAAAGTTCAAGAAATATAATTATGAAATAAATTGTAGCAGCCTCGTGGCAGTTATTTTCAAAGTAAAATGTTGGGCCAATGCATTACAATATGAGTGAGTATATACATATATTTACATATTTATTTTTGTATATAGGATGCATGACTGAATAAAGGGACTGACTTGCATCAGCATAATTGCGATGAGCACACGTGTCTGTTATATCGTATAAAATGTCAAGTTATTATTCAACCATAAAAGCATTTCAAGATTTTTCGATATCGATTTCAATGTCAATTAATACATGATATGATTATTCATGCATTTACACATTGTATCATATATACATGTATAAAGATAAACAGGACTGATAATTAATTTGAAATGACACGCAGTTGTTTTCCATTTTTTTTTCTTTCCCATTTCTTAATAATTATTTTACGCACTATTTTATGGAATTTCGTTATCAAATGGAATAGAACGCAACTAGAATTTAGAAACTATCAGAAAGAAAAGAAAAACATGATTAATGTGTTGTCTGTAGTAGCTAATAAATAAAAATAGGCTGATGGATATTTATGTTATTCTTCAATTTCTTCCAAATGCCGAATGTAATTTGAAATTATCTGATTAATAGATGTTTATTCGAATTCGAAACACAGTCCTCTTGTTTTTATAATTTAATTATGTTTCTCTTTATAATAACGCAAAATAAACAATTTACAGCTATTATTTTCTATGTACATTCTCATGTTTCTACACATAAATTTCGTAGACACAGTGAATATATATTTTCTTTTAGAATAAATCAAATGAGTTGTTACTTTTGAAAATGATACACACATATGTTCACGTTATGCGTAAAAAAAAATTAACGCACGTTATATACATTTATCAACCCACATTTATATATTTATTTCGTCACATTTTTCTACTGTCATCACAAAAATGAACATCAATTTAAGTTCACAAATTCGAATAATATGTAGATACAATATATGTATACATATATATATATTCATATAGCGCCTGCGTAATTCTGGGGTGAAAAAGTTATCGTGTGTACAATACAAATTTTCCAAGAATGAATGGCAGTTGTATTTATCTGCTGGAAGTTTTAACTATCTGTTGTATAGATATCACATTCATTTATTATACTTCATTCATTCATTCATTCATTTATTATTACGATTCGTTTCTTTTTCTTTTCACTTTTCATCACATGTTCAATTAAATAAATATTGCGACTGGTTAATATGTCACATTCATATACGATATGAGCCGTCTCATCAAAAAAAAATTGAATCCAAAAAGTTGAAGATTGCATGGTAGAATCGAGCGTCATCGTTTGAGTAATAAATTTCTATCTCTCATTTAAATCCATCTCTCTACTGTAAAATTCTTTTTTAAAATGTTCATTCCTGTTTACTGTGAGTTTATGATAATCAAAAAAATTATACATTACATGTAGGTATTATATATGTTTATAGAAATATTAAAAAGTGAATTTGGTTATTGAATAAATCTGTACTTTATATATCTGTCAATTTTAATTTACGTAATAGGTTTTTTTTAATGCAAAGAGATAATGTGTAAAGGGAATTACAGAGCAGGCTAGTGGCGTTTACGCAACGATGTTAACCATCGTGTTTGCCAAGAAAATCCCAAAGTGACATTGCTTCCTGTGTTCTTGGAAAATTGTCTCGGTTTTGTCGTATATTATACGTATACAATTGCATATACTTCTATTTGATGTTGAATATTATTGAAATTTTTTTCGTTGAATGTGCTCATCGAATTTTCAATACTCTCTAGTGCTTTTTTCTCCTTCATTGTTGTAAATTTTTTTTTTAATAATTCAATTATTTATTTATTCTGTAATATTTTGTTGCATTTATTCTGAAATAAATTCGCTGTTTGTATTTGAATAAAAATGAACGGGCATTCAATCGAATTGTTACATACCACCATACACATGAACATTATAAATGAAATGTTTGGGAAAACAATTAATTTTACCGTGACCTGATGAAGAAACTCAGCATTGCAATTTATATTGTACGTGGGACTGTAACAAATATTGAGAAAATAGAACACTTATCCGGCTACACATAATAGATGAATGTGTTATTTATATGTCGTGATTTAAAAACAAGAAACTCATATAAAAAAATGAAAAATAAAAAAAATTTTCATCCTGTTGCATGTAAGTGGAGATTATAATTTTTAATTTGATTTTTTTTGATGATGTGCCGGAATGCGATCGACACGATTACCTTTTTGCACGATTGCATGCATGTATGTATATATTGTTATTATTGCGATGCATCATCCCGTATCAAGTATTCATATAAAATATAATTTTAATTTTATGATGACGCGCCGAACAAAAATTGTTTCATGTGGCTATTATTATTATTATATATAATAAATATTAAACGATTTTGCGATACGTTCATTGAGGTATGCAGTAAAATTGAAAGTGGTGAATCGCCGTATCGTAGCAGCAGCAGCAGCGTGTAAACTCATGTCATTATACGTATAATACATATTGAGAATTCCTCACTAACTCAATCACCATTATTATGCACACCGACGTAATAAATATTGTGCAATTAATTTTTTATTCATTGAATAAAATCAATAATATTTATTTCTTGATTCTGGAACGAAAAGCATTTTTTGACCCCTTTGTTGGACGACAAAATATGCATTTAGGTACTGCATTGTTATTTAATCATGTGCGAAATTCATAATAAAACTGCAATTAATTGAGAAAAAAATATAAAAATGTCTTTTTTCATTGCTAATTAAATAATTAAAATTTGTTTATATACATTATATATTGTGAATTAATTGCACTGATGGATCAGTAATTCATGGGGGAAGCGGCCAAGAAAAAAAAAATTCTAATAACAACACTAACAATTCAACGTTAATTATCTGTTGTTCATTAAAATATTTATTAAATGAATATAAAATCATAAATGAAATGTATAATTTTTACAATTCCGCTCAATATATAGAAATGTAACAAAGACCACAATCATTGAGTAAACGTTACACCAAGAAAATTACTGTGCTACCGGGTGTGACTGGGAAGCCCTTTCAAGCCATTCATGTATATATGGACCGTTTTTACGCGTCATTACCACATAATTATGCTGTTTTGATGACGAGAATATAACGTCCCACTTGAGTCACATGAAGTGTAAACAGAAAAATTAACTCTGCTAAAAAAAAAGAATCAAAGAAAAAAAAACAAATTATCCCCCCAAACAAAATGTAAAAAAGGATAAAAAATCTCCAAACATAAATGGGGGCTTTCTATAGAGGGAGGGATTACTATAAATATTCAATAATTCACTAACTTTATTTTTGGATTTGTATATTTATACAAAATTTATACGGATACAAGTGTATATAAAATAATTTATGGCGCACATCACTGAATAAAATAATAATCTGAATAAATAATATAACAATTGAAGAATGAGAGTATATCATCTAAAGTGATTT
Source organism: Galerucella tenella (assembly GCA_910591685.1). Classification (NCBI taxonomy): domain Eukaryota; kingdom Metazoa; phylum Arthropoda; class Insecta; order Coleoptera; family Chrysomelidae; genus Galerucella; species Galerucella tenella. Next base: position 73,034 of record CAJUYH010001466.1, on the reverse strand, counting down.
TTATTGGTCAATGAATCGCGATCGAAGATGAAACCTATTACGCATTTTTCAAATACGCATATATTCGTGTATATATACACAGATATATACATATACATATATGAATGAATTTATGACGCATTTGAACTTGTGTTGATATAATTGTGAAAGTGAATTTATGCCGGGAAAAGACGATACGAACGGGTCGCAGGTGAAATCGATAAATTAATCAATATCAATGAATTTTATTGCTACGCATTCAGTTGATTATGGGATATATCAGCCGGATGTCATGACGCAAATCACCTACATATATATATAAAGAAACAAAAATTACTCAAATATAAGTATTATATTTGTATAATTTGTTATGTTCTAGGAATCACACGAAAGACAGAGATAATATAACGCAAAATATCCTGTCTCGTGGCATATCGCCAAATCCAATTTTTTACAGACGCTAAAATTATATATATATATAGTAAATGTGTATGGATATTTATATTTATGGTTATACGTATATATAAACATGTATGTATGTATATATATATATGAATGATGTGCATTTTAATAAACATGAAAGATTGAAAATGAAATACAAAAGACCACAAGATAAAAAAATATATTTTGGGCTCTGCCTATTTCATTCAACATATTGCCACAGACATTTTTTTACTTCACAAAACTTATCTATGGAAAACTTGTATTAAAAGAAGATATCGTAACAATAATATGGAATAATGAAAGTGAAGGAAGAAAAAAAATGTTACTTCTGCCTCTTTTCACATTTCTGTGCAATTGAAGTTTTTTCCTTTTATCGTAGTCACGGTCGAAGACGCATTTGAAGTTGCCAAAATGATGATGATAATGAATGGTGAAGTATCGTAAAACGATTGTTAATAAATGGAAAATGAATAACAAAAAAAAATTGTATTAATATTTTGTGATAATATTAAGATAAATTTACTTGTCGTCATACAGTGGTAAGAAAACATAAAGTATTGAAATATTTTGAAGTTTCAATGCCGATAATATTGACGAATATATTTTTATTGCTAACATTTCATTTACTCTGTAATGCCCTTAAATTTTTTTCGTTTTATCCATTTTTCACGTAATTTTATCTTGAATACAGTTCAACATATCAATTTGAAACTGTACACGTGTATTCTCTATATTGACTGAGCTACGTGAAAAATATTTATATAACAATATCTCATAATATTTTATTGCAATCACCCATTTTTCCAATTTTAATTCACTTTCATATTTACTTCTTTCATGGCACTACACTCAATTACATGGCCAAAGTCCACACTTGTCTCAGTCTACTTCAATCATAAATATCATAAGAAAGTAATAAAGAAAAAAGTCTTGATATTTAATGTGAAATCACATTTACCATTGTGACTTGTGCACATCCATTTAAAAAATAATTTCATTACACTTTGCCATGAAATGCAGTGTGGCATAAAAAACAATTATGTATTTTTTATTATATTCGACAATTTGTATATTGAATAAAGATACCAATATTGTTTGTTATAGTTAATAACTGAATGACTTCAAGATTTCACATTAGATATGGTCATGCGATAATTTATAAATTGATTGTACGTGATGATGAGAGACAAAGTGGTAGTGGCGTCATGTGTATAATGCATTCATAAGGCGATAACGATGAACGCTCATTGGTTGAATGTAAAGACGGGCCTCTCCTCAACACACACACACACACATAAAACATCATGTGCGTCACAATAATTCTACGTATTTACACGTTTACAAATATGTACATATATACATTACAATCATTTTTAAATAATACGTATTAATATAAATGGCATCATTCTCATTCGTCAAGCGAAAATTTAAAAAATAAATAAACAAAATTTTTATATATTATATTTATATATATATACATTGTCCGATTAAATTATCATGTGTCACGCGTGTTTATTTCACGATAAACATGTGCCAAGAATTAATCTTATAATTCACATAATCATAATATGAATGAACAAAAATATATATATATAGATGTATTGAAATGTATAATCTGAATATCGCATTAGTGCATAATGAACAGATATATTGACTATATGATACTTCCGGACCCTTCTAAAAAAATTGTCTATTTCCATCATTGGTCCCTACACTTTTCATCATTGTCAATTTTTTTCTCATATTTCTCATTTATTTTATTTCTTATATCATTTGTTTTTTCTCCCTCATCAGTTATCCCTACTCTAACGTAAATATAAGCCACCATAGCTCCACCACTTATATATATATATATTTATTATTATTATACATATACAAACACGATACGATACAAGCAACATAACGCATATCTTCTCGTCCTCTACTGCCTCTGTTTTTTTTTTCATTTTGTTTTTTGTGTTTCTTTCCTCCCTCGCACACTCGCTCTCCCCACGTTCGAATTAACTGAAACCCGTTGGCTCAAATCACGTTTTAATATCAACTTATTACTTATTATTATGACTTCTAGACTTATAATATGTGTGGTGTGTGTACGCCCCACCATCCTGGAGGTCCAGCCCACGCTAGCGTACAGACTCTCGTCTCTCCTCTATATAAACGCGAGACGCCGCGAAAGCATCCTCACTCTATACGAGAATACAATCTATGTTTAAGAGTCGGAACGTTTACCAGTGTACATCGAATAACAAATATTTAATAGTCAAACAAATATATATTTATACATAAATATTTCATTCAATTTTATTCAATATTATTCTACAGTACCTTGTGAACTCACTCATCATAGAGACCTTTAAAAATATATCTTTCAATTTTTCTCTGTATTATTATTATTAGTCTTTTTGTTTTTATTTTCTTTTTTTGTCCCATTTTGATTGTTAAACACGAATAATTTTTATTGTTTTTACGATAATGTGCATGTAAAGGAAAACATAAATATATTGAAGAACGGAAATAAAAGAAAGCTAAGATTTAATAAAAAATTTTATTGGTCAATCTATTGAAAGAAAAAAATAATAGTAGTAAGAAAAGAAAAATTTTTTTTTTGTGTCACGTGAGAAGAGATATTTGCGTTATTAATCAAAGTGCTGGTACTGTATACACCAAAGAATAAAAAGACCAATCGTTTCGTCAGTGAATAAAATATTTTTATTATTATTATCTTCATCATATATCATCGATAATAATAATATTAATCGTAATGGCGTATTTAAGGCAATTTTTTATTGCAAGTATTGCAACAATCTTCTATGTGACAATCGTTCATGGCGCAACGTTGCATTTAGAGGTGAGTGAAAATTCGTTTTTAACTTATTTGATTAAACACACATGACATTTTTATCCGGGCTTGTATTTCCATTCTTTTTTCTTTTTTTCATCTTCCTCTCAAATGCTTTAAAAGATCGAATGTCAGTAAGTTGTGCACCGGCTTTGTGCCAGATTGTTGTTGAACAAAGTTGTACAGCGATAAAGTAAAACAAAAAACTGCTCCTTTTATTATTTTTTTTTTTTTTAGTTAAGGGTGAAAAGTTACAAGTTTTTATTAAGTATCTTTTGATCTTCCATACCCTCCGTAGAGCATTTAAATAAAGCAAACGTCATTTTATTATTGTTTTCTTTCGCTTATCGTTTATTTTTTAAATACAATTTTACTTTTACTTCAGTGTCTCCGTCTCACTGTTTTATTATTAAATAAAATTTATTAACGAGTGTAGTTGAAAGACGATATGTTGTATATACAACGGATAGCACTGTACCTGTCAGACAATTTTATTATATTTAAAATGAAATGATGAAAAAAAGGCAAATGCATTTTTTATTTTTATATTCAAAGATATAAATACATTTCATTTAAATTCAATATATTTATTCATGTTGTATCTTTTATTCATCATTACATGTACGATTACATATATTTTGATTATATACCAGAATTGGCGACCACAAACCAGATACTACACATTAACTTATACATATGTATAAATGTATACATGGGGAGAGCAGTAGTAGTGAGATGCGAGTATCAGTAAATCTCCAACAGCATCATATGACTGACATCTCTTCATTTTAGTTGTTTTCATTCATGAATCCGTATATTTTTCTCCCTTTCAGTCATTCACTCACTGATTCACTCGTCACATGATCGCTCATACCCTATCCATACTGATGTCCTAACCGTTGGGTTGTTGAAACCTTCTTATTCCAATGCGTATTCACATATATTTTGTATGGTATAAACTATTGCCCTAATTACAGCAATGTTATTCAATTTCCAAGAGATATTATTTGTTTAGACCAACTCGACGATCAGGTGATGAATAATTGTGACACAATCGAGATGATTATATGATTTATTTCCATTATATTGGGTCTAAATATACGAATACATTTTGTATTTCCTATTTCAAATATAGCGCACACGATGAATTGTAAAACGCAATGTGCGCTAATATTATTATTCTTTCATATTCGTTAGTTTCCTCTTACATTCTTTTTTTTTTCTTCCCTTCATTTATTTTCTGTAGTATATACATTCTTCAATTTTGTCGCTAATGCCAAAATAATTGTGATTTATTGATTCAATTTAATTTTATTGGCTATATAATATAGGTTTATGTTTTTTTACTACATAATAAATTACTACTCAATCACGTAGCAATTATTGTATGCTGCAAGTATATATGTATATAAAATGTTCATATATATATATATATATTTAACTTTTATGCATTATGCATAATAATCGATGCATTAATTGAGTTGAAAACAAAATTATATATACAATTTTAAATTGAAAAATTCATCATACATTTTTTGAATGGTATGAAAAAATCAAACATTTTTTTTCTCTCATTTTAATTTCAAATTTTTCAATGTTATTATTGTTATTATTATTATTATTTCTATGCGTGAGATTGAGTTGGCATTGAACTATTATGGGACGAGAATATGCGTAGTAATGAACATAGAACAATCATGGATGTATTTGATTCGTTATATGGATTATTTTGTTTTTATTTTTTTCAGAATTCTGTTGGATCATTGCAGGAACGAATTGTACAGAATGCAAATGGTGGAAATATGAGAATTGTTCGTGAAGTTGAGCGTGAGAATAGTACAAGTGGCATAGATGAGGCGCCATTACGCATTTGTGACAAGCAACAACCGTGCGGTTGGGCAATATATGTTCCATTTGTACGAAGAATTGATGAATATATATCGAACAAGTAAGTTTGAATGATTTAAATCAATGATGAGAGATAAAGATTTTTTTTTGGTTTCCTCTCGCATTACTTTCGTCGATTTCAAAGTAGATAGATTTCACGTACGCAATTAAGATTTGGAATTTTGGCACAATTATCAATAGTTGTTTAAAAATTCTCTACGAATTAAAGAAAACCTTTTTTTTTTCTCGACATTCTCCATAATATATTATTGATTGTTGTTCAGACAATTCTGAACAGATTTACAATAATTTCGCGTCATCTGTTGGGTAGACAAATTTATTTATCATTTCGAATGATTTGATTTCAATCAGAAATGTGAAATACTGCGGTCTCAATGAAAGGAACAGAGGAGTTCAAACTCTTATAGGTAAAACGTTCATCGTATACGTATATTAAAATATAAATATAAATACATTCATAATGAAAGCATTATATTGCAATAACAGATATTACCTAGCAAGATTTATTGACATCAGTGATGAGTTACGCGTCATCAGAATGGAATGTACGCATTTGTATATGCAATTTCACAATAGATATAAACTATATTCTTTCACGATATAAAAATGTGTATGGAAATGTGTCATAGTAATTAATGAACCCCCGAATATTCTTATGGTATGTGCAAAATTTCTGACTTTTGTATAAAGCCACTCTTGAGATGACCCAACGTATATTTGTTTCGATTTATTTCCTCCGAAAATGCATGCTATTATTTTATACCGAACCGAACGTAGAAACAATTTATTGTTAGCTCAATAATAATTAACTCCCTATAAATTCGAAGTTCTTTTTTGGTCCAGACATTTTCAAGATACTTCCACTATATGACGGATATACATTCGGGCACCAGACGAAAACGACGATTTTCATGTGCATGACATTCATAAAAATTAAATTTTTTGTCATACTATTGAAGATGACGTTTCAGTAAATAGTTATATTGACTTTTTTATCCGTTTATCCGTTTATTGTTGTAAAAAAATGCAATGGTATGCCGTATTTTAATCTTCGAAAAATCGGACGAAACCAATAATGTCTTGTCATTACGTGATAAAAAATGAAAAAAATTGCAATAATGATGATAGTTTATTAAAATGATTTATAAATTTTTGATTGTTTTCAAAATTGCAGATGCAGATGTGCTGTCAAGAGCTACAAATGTATACGTACAGACGATGATTTATCTGTAAGCGCATACGTTTATCATTGTCGTCAAAATATCACAGCTAAAGATATTTTAGCGCCTGAACAGAGTTACTCATAATTTATTTACATATATACATGCACAAATACATATACAAACAAAAACACATGACAAATTAACTTAGTTTTTATTATCGTTGTGCAGTTATACATTTTTGTAGTGAATGGAAGAATGTAGAAGTGAAAAAGAGACAGTGTGTGAAAGCAAGAGAATTTAATTATTACAAGTCGAGAAAATATACATTAAAATTATAATAACATAAATTATTAAAACTCAACGAGTGACAAAATGAAAACTAATTAATATTGACATAAGCAATTTGAAAATAGTTTCATTTTTTTCAAATACATCATATTAACACATATACACATCAATAACTTTCATTCACTTTCATTTGGTAGTTTTTTGATGATTTATTAAAACGTCTTCATTTTGTTTTATTTTTTGTTTTTCAATTTCTCATTATGTACTGATGAAGAAGTATTGGCTTCGTCTGTTTTTTTCAAGACGAAATATTGAATGAAGTTTTATTATTATTATTTTACTTTTGGCGATTAAAAATATCAAATTGCACAATAATGTCTCAATAATTCATGTTAATATGTTATGCACACTGAAAAATGTGCCACTGAATTTTATTTATAATAGAATGCAGTATTGAGAGATAAAAGAGGACAAATGAACGATGAATGAACGCACACACAAACACATACAGATATACGCAAACATGCATATAAAAAAAACTCGAATTGGATTTACATATTGATATTTTTGTTCTGCATTACAAAGCAAAACAAAATCTTTGTATAACTCTCAACATTATTATTTCTTTTTTTTTTTCAATTCGTCTTTAATGTACTTAACATGTTTAGAAATAGAAATAATAAGTGCGCGTGTGAAAGAAGATGTGTGCGAGAGACCAAGAGAGAATTCTCCCAGTGTCTCAATAATAATGTTTTTTTCTTGTATAAATAATCCAATTTATTTATGATTAATTGAAAAATGTTCAAATACACATTTATTCGTTACTTAATTGCATTGTACAAAATTCAATTCTGGATTCTTCAAACGTTTTATATTATACATATAAATACAAACAAAATTACCAGGGCCGGGTGTGATTAATTATATAAATAATAATGTTAGTAATAGTGTAACAGCAATAATAATAATATAATATAACTAATGGTTACAATGATTTCAAATGAAAAATATTATTTTTCGTCTCTCATAACGTTCAATATTGATTTTATTTTGTTATTGTATTGGGCAATCAGTAGAATATGGATATGACTTTTGAATATAACAAAAACTTGAAGAAAAAACAATAACAAAGGTGAAAATAAATATGAAAAGTTTTCTAATTTTATTTTTTAATAGTTTTCGCTTTCATTTTATTTTCCACATAATTCTGCGGATGGCCAACTGAAATATTTATGTGATGGAAAATGTTTGCGTAGTGGATTATCACAAGACACTGAAATTCCTTTCTATTTTATTGAATAATATTTTGTTTAAATAAATATCAATGAATTTTTCCATCACTTTTATCTTTAGAATGATAAACTCAATTATTTCTAAATAACATTTCGTAGATTACATCAAATTTATATAGAATTCACTGATAAACATATGGGACATTGGACTTTAACAAAAAAAAAAATAATAATAATAAATAAATATATACAATACAAGTATAAGTAATATTGTAAACTATCAATAATATACAATATTCAAAAGAACTAAGTTAAGTTATAATGAACAAAGTAAAATTTTAAAATTTAATTAAATGCTAAATTTAACATAATATAACGCAAATAAAAATAAATCAGTGGGAGATTAAATGAAACAATATGTATTATTTTGTTCATTTTTGTCACATGTTATGATGATAATATTCTAGGAATTGTACGAGTGACTACAGTAGTGTGTAGATCTACAATAGTATTTCACTTTTGTATATCGTTGAAATCTGTTTGGTCGAGCCCCAACAGTAAATCAAACACAAACAAACAACATAACTTCTCCATTATGCACAAACACGAATTTGTTACCTTAAATATGAGAATCATCATTATCAGTTCGTGGAAGAATATCGTCTACCCCCTCTTCGTCATCTATTTTTCACCCTCACATACACACACAAATGCAAACATCACAGCCAGGTCAGAAATCTGATGTCATCTTCAGTTTCTTTAAACCAGCAGCAAACGCCTCAGCACCTTTAACATTCGATACAAAATTTTATATGGAATTATATATCCCGATATTTACTAATGGTATCATTACTATCGACGAATCAAATTTAAAAAGTGAAGGACACTCCAAATGCTTTACTGCCTGCTAAAGATAAAAAGTTAATTGTTTAGTGAGAAACAAGCTGGGAATTGAACAACGTTGAGTAAATTGAAAGTTCTTCGTATATCAATTTGTCAAAATGGTGCAAATAAAAATGAAAACAATTATTATTATTCTCTTGGCAATAATTTGCGGATATGGAATTTTACGCGACTCAATGGTAATGCAAAAGGTAAATATATAATTACATCAACAGTTTTTTGTATTATCTGTGTATAATATTTTTATATGTTTTCTGTTTGTATTTGGACCGTAGTTTTGAATAAAGTATTTTTGAACAGATTCATTTATATGTATAAGATGGTGTCATGGCGGAGCGAACGGTTTGCATTCACAGTTTTACACACAAACTTCATTGCACCTCTTTCTGTTTATAAAAATGAATAACATAAGTTATTCACAATCATTAAGATTATCATTTTTAATTAAACTGCCGTGTAATTAATTTTAGAAACTATTACATTATTCGAATTCTATTCAAATATTTTTTTGCCATTGATTTCGTAAATTCGTCTGTTATTATTCACTATCTACTGATCATTGTGATTGTATTATCGCTATAACAACATCATATTAATACAATGAACACTGTATTATTACTATTTTTTTTCTTTCTTTACATCCACTGCAATTCTATTATAGACAGTACAATATGAGTTTATGGATTTTGATGCGGATGATGAGAATGCAGATTCACGTATTAGACTTGCTCGAGCAATCCATTCCTTAATAATGGGACATAAACCAAAAACTTTTCCTATATGCACTCGCAGTAATCCATGCGGATGGGAGTTATATAGAACACCTGGACGTAAAATATATGGATTTTTATTGAATAAGTATGTATAAATAGATAAGTAAATAGAATTACAATTGTCCTTTCACAAACATTTGATAATATTAAAAAAAAATTTTTTTTATGGTTTATTAACTTTTTTTTGTCTGTAGCTGCCGTTGTAATGCAAACGCTTCGTGTGTATTACATGATGATGATCTGTCTACATACACATTTCAATATCGTTGCCATGAAAATATCACTTCAACTGACAAATTTGCGCCAACAAAAGATATAGTTGAAGATGGTGCTGTAGGTTATGGTGATGACTAATTGTTTTTAATTTTGAATCACTCCTTGTATTGAGAGGGCACGAAGAAAAAACAAAGTTATCTAAATTTATGAACGCTCTTCTATAATTAATGTTAAACTTTTCAACTCCATAATAATTAATATCTTTTCACTTTGAATTATTTTTTTACTCCAACTTGATTGACTGACAGAAACAATTCATTTTCACATTGTGATTTGATATTTTATTGAGTAATTATTGTCATTTATATTTTTATTTATATGTGGTTAAATTCATCTATATAATTATTATTTATTTTGTTAAGAGAACCGTAAATAATTTTTCTCGCGCAATTCGACATAAATAATTTTTATATATTGCTACTATTGATGTTACTGCGACTGTAATTTATTTATTTAAACACCATGTCAATTAAAAGAGAAAAACATTGTTAACCCTCATGAATGCCAATTGCGCATATTAATGTAATTGATTTTATTTCTATATTTATTCTCTTAGCAAAAAAATGTTTTTGTAATATGTAAAAAAAAAGTGGAAACATGAATTTTATATTTTGAACAATGAGCTCAATAAATTTTAGTGTTGATTTAAAATTCGTTGTTTTTGTCTTAGAAGGAAAGAAAACAAGAAGAGGTAATTTTTATTAATTGATTTGTAAAATCATTTATTTAAATCATTGCCATCAATATTACGTCGATATAATATCGGTAATCTCAATAATTAAGTTAACCATTAATTATTTCACAGTGCTAAAACAACTGTGACTACAATTTTTCAATTGTATTTCCTCAATTTTCAAATAGATGTCTCATTTATCCCTGAATGCATTTGTCCGTTGATAATCATTAATGACTATTCAGCCAAAAGTAACATAATTATGAGACTAATTACAATTACAATTTCACGATCAACGTATCAATTTGCTGTAATGATGGCTCGAAATAATATCAATTTTAAGCCATTGGCTTACGGAATTTTTCACCGGCATATTTGGCACCAGCGCCAAGTTCCTCCTCAATACGTAAAATCTGATTATATTTAGCTAAATGTTCTGAGCGGCTTGGTGCTCCAGCTTTCAATTGTCCAGTTGACAAACCAACAACTAAATCAGCAATAAATGTATCTTCTGTTTCACCCAAACGATGTGATACCATTGTACCCAATCCAGCAGCTTTCGCCATTTTATGAACATTTATTGATTCAGTAACGCTTCCAATTTGATTGATTTTCAACAAAACAGAATTGCACGCTTTCTTTTCAATTGCTGTCTTGATCCTTGATTGTACCAGAAATAAAAAATAAATGAAGTAATGTTAATACGTTGGGTAAATTAAATGTATAAACAAACATATTTACTATTATGATTATTTCAATTTCATTTAATTTTCTTTTACCTTTCAGGATTGGTAACAGTTAGATCATCACCGACAATTTGTATTGCAGTTGCAGCAGTCAATGAGCTCCATGATGCCCAGTCACTGTGGTCAAACGGATCTTCAATAGACACAATTGGATATTCATTGGCCAATTTCAAATAAAGATTTTTCAATGTTTCGGGGGTCACATAAGAGTTGGGATCTGATTTTTCATTCTTGAAATTCAAATCGTATTTTCCATTAGTATGGAATTCAGACGCAGCAGCATCCACGGCAATTTTAACTTTTCCAGTGTATCCAGCGGCCTAAACGCAACAATTTTAATAAAGTCGTCAATATTTTTGTCCATAATTTTACTTTACTAATTATTTGAAACATCGTTAATTAAATGTCTGACCGTAATTGCGGCGACAATCATATTGAGAGCTTCTATATAGTCAACAGCGTTTGGTAAAAAGCCACCCTCATCACCAACTGCTGTTCCATCAATTCCAAATTTGTTATTAATTCCGGCTTTCAAGTAATGGTAAATTTCACTTCCCATTCTCATGGCTTCAGCGAAGCTGGTAGCACCAACAGGAAGAATCAATAATTCTTGGAATGGCAACTTATTCCCAGCATACAGTCCACCATTAATGAGATTCAATGCTGGTGTGGGAAGAACAATCTCTTTGTTGCCAGCCAATTCCGCGATATGTCTTGAATAGAGTATGGAAGAAATTGTTATTTGTACGTAAAAGTGAATTGAAATATTATCGATACCATACGTATGTAATATAGACAATGAATTGGATTTAATGCTTACTTGTAAAGCGGAACACCTTTCTCGGCAGCTCCAGCTTTGCAAACGGCGAGAGAAACACCCAAAATGGCATTGGCACCAAGTTTTGATTTGTTTGGCGTTCCATCGAGTTTCAACATGAAATTATCAATGTCAGCTTGTTGAGTCAATTTCAATTCACCTCTGTTTACAGCCTGAAATATATACAAAAAACAATAATTCATTTTTTTCAATTCACAAAATGAACAAAAACTTATTGGAATAAGGGAATTTCCGAATTTAGTCATAGGAAATAATCCAAATTAAAAATAATTGCCTGCATTAATTGGGGAGCAATTATTGAATTGATATTCTGCACAGCTTTGAACACAGATTTTCCATGATATTTGGACTTGTCATTGTCACGAAGTTCAAAGGCTTCGTATAAACCAGTTGATACGCCGGATGGTACTGCAGCCTTGAACAATCCATTTTCAGTTACTACGTCGACCTGCGCAAACAAAATAGATATTTTTGTTTCAAATTTTTATCTGTGTTGAATTCCGCTGTGTCCAATGAATTTTTTATTGTTTACCTCGATTGTAGGGTTACCACGAGAGTCGAGGATTTGACGAGCATTAAGGCTTTGGATCGGCATAATGATACTATTAGTAGTATAAGTAGAGAATTTCGAGGTTGAAGTTCTGCAATAAAAAGATGCTCTTTACAAATAATGATAAAAATAAATTGAATAGTCCATAATTGAAATTCAAAAAATTAATTTGACGAAATGACTGTGTTAATGTATCGGCCATCTGTATTTTCAGTTGATGATATGGCACAAAATAAAAAAATAAAACTTCACATATATTTTATTAAAAAAAAATGCAAAATATAGTTATTAGTTAATTAATCAAAACAAATACGTGTGTGCTATATAATTTCTATATATATATATATATATATATGCGGTTTATTCAAATGGTAATGTATTTATTCCATTTATTCATCGTTAATGAAAAGCACAAATTTGAACGCACATTTCTTCTTCTACATTCAAATGAACAAGTGTAAAGTCATTTTCATTGCCAATATAAAATGAGGATAATTCGCATTCATATATGTATAATTATGTTAAAAATCATTTTTCTAAACGTGATTGACGATTCCATTTTATCAAGTACCAATATTTATCAATTACTATTCACCTTCAAATCAACAAAAATATAAGATTGAATTGTCTTTGTATGAAAGAAAAATTTCATTACCTTCAATTAATTATAAACGTTGTTTATCAGTAATTAATTGTCACAATTACTATTTAACAATTGCAAATGATAAATTGTCCACTTAAGATTTATCCACAAGCGTATATTAAAAGCAATTTTAACAATTATATTGTATATAAACGTTGTGATTAATTTCAAATTTTAATCGAGGTTTTACCCAACAAACAAAGAATGCAATTAAAATTAATTTCGGTAAGATACGAAATAATAATTGTAACTTTGCAGTTGTGTTTCATCTTGAATGTTATAATTGCATGCCTTCAACAAACAAAAGAATTTGTTGAACAAGTGAAAAAAAAAAAAAGACAGGAAGAAATAATTTTAATTTTGGACACTTGTAAAATGACTTTAGTCTGCGATATAATATCAATATTACAAACATTTCTTTGCAGAGGAAATATGAAGTTTTGTATTTTTTATCGACGTGTTTTACATGAAAAAAAAAAAAATATGTCTTCAAATGTAATTAACAAAAAAAAAATTTTCTTCATCGTTTTCATAGCTACAGCAATAAAATTTAATGATGAATAATTTCTATATATTTTTCCATCGAAATTTGTGTCATAAGTATATAACTAATACAATGAAAGACAATTTTTATCTTAGTGAACCACGTCCGTAACATACGTTACGATCGACAACTGCGACTTATTTCGTGAACAATGGAAGATAATTGTTTAGCGATTGATAAAATAAAAAAAAAGTGCAATACAAATATAGTAAATAAGAAATAAAATGAAAAAAAAATTTTTGAACAAATGTATTTACGAACAAATAATAAATAAAATATTGTTTACACATTGACAATTTCTGATAAATAAATATGTAGTAAGTCTCTTACCTTTAGTGAAGCGCACGACTGTAGGCTCGAACGTCCAAACGTAGAATGAATTTCAAAAAATATAATTCACAGCTCGTGTCCTCCAGTAGCTCCAATTTAGCAATCATATCTATAATAATTGATTTAGTTTTCGATGGGGCGAGAGAGGGAGAGACAATGCCAATTCAAACAACAATTAGAAATAATTTTAGGTGAGACAGAGATGTTGCAGGTGGTGGCGTGTGAGTGGAATGAAGAAAAAAAAACAATCACATGATATCATGGAAACTGGCAATTGGGGAAAATTTGTGGAAAAACCTATTCTATTACATCATGCTTTAATAATCAAATAATAAGTCAAACTTATTTTTACTTCTGCAGTGACACACAGGGAGAATTTTTTTCCTGAATCCAAATAAAAAAAAAATATCACATGAAGAGTCGTTGTCGTTATTTAAATAAAAAAATTTGTTATAGCAAGTAAGTTTTCTTCTTTTGAGTAAAAAAATTACTTGGATTGTGAAGCTTTAACGATACAGAATGAAAATTTTTTACTTATGGTGAGAAATTATTTTACGTAAGATCAGTGAAAAATTACATTTGAATCAAGAAAAAAATTGTACGGTGACGTTTTTAGTATAGTTCTGCTCTCAGTGTATTATTGATTATCAATAAAAATCTATGGATTTTATGTATAAATTCCGTATAAATTTATTGCATGATAAATTGGCCATGGATTCTTACAGTACCTATAATTTCTTCAAACATGTCATTTCGCACTATCCTAAATGTATCATCCAACGAAATCAGTTGAAATTTAGCAAGATGATTGAATTGATCGTGATCGGAGATTTATTTTGAGATTTTTCAAGTCGCATATACTTTAATTATACCCAATAAATATACAATTAATGGAATAACACACGAACTGTAAATCTGCCATAGAGTACGGTGTACAAATTGATATATTAAATCTTTAGAAAGAAATATGTTTTAGTCTTAGCGAAAGAATTATCATTTTAGTCATGTGCCGGCATATCTAAATAATGCAGAATTTAAGATAAATGATTTAATTCTTCTCTCCATATTTTAAACTTTCTTATATTTAAACGGATTGGACAATGCAATATGTTATTGATTACTTATTTTTCAATGGCAAATTACGTATAAATAGCTAATATTAAATCGCAATTTTTCCATTTGCAATCTTGTATATGGCACAACGATCATTGATTTATCTCTTAGATTGTGATTTATATTCCATTCAAAAACTGTGATCTGTAATATTTCACAGTCAATCAAATTATGTAACAGTATTTGATATCGATTGTTGATAATATTACACTGTTGGTAATAACGTTTCGTTACATCATAAGTTTATTACATCATCGATAACACATGAGATATTTGCTGATAAATAAATGAATTGGGGAATCATTTTCAGTGAATATAATACATTATATTTGATTGTTACGAATTATTAGGTGTGTTCAGACAAATCAAACGCTAAGATATTATTCGCAGTTGATACGATCGTTCCGTTGGAGAGTACTGCGTATTCTGAAAAATCATCCAATCAATTGTGAGTGTTATTCGTGTGCTTGATTCAATTGAACACACCTCATATGAATCCTTCCTGAATTTATTTACGAACAATGTCGATCGTGTAAAAAAATCTACAATACAACTCACTTTATATGTATAACCTTCATTTTTATAATAAAGAACTTGTTCACATATTTAAATTTCAATGAATCAATTTCACGTTGCCGTATATAAACGGTAATTTTCTCGTGTTGAAAAAATCTCTCGTAATAATATTCAAGTCCTTAAAGTTTTCCCGCTCAAACGATCGAGATGGCGTTTCCTATCGTACAGTTGTACCAACAGAAATTTATTTTATTACACATATATAATAATACATAATTGTATACATTCAATATTTACCCATTAATTACATAATTCAACAAAATATTCAAATATATAATTATTGATTGTAAAATATTTAAAACTACCATATTCAAATAAATGGAAGATAATGACTAATAATCGTATGAATTATAAAATGAAACATGAACGAATCTTCGTTTCAAGGGCAGGGAATACAGAAAATAATCAATACAATAAAATATTTTAATTGGTAAACCTCCTCTTTTTCTCACTCTTGCATTATATATATTTATTGGTATATTGTTTTATCCCTACTTTTCAGGCATATATTATCTCTGTTTATAAATCATTGCTGCTTTCAACATTGAATTGCTTTGTCATAGATCACATGAAATCTATATATCTATTTATCTCACTCCCTCTCCGAAAACTAGGCCCTATAGATGCAATATACATACATACATACCTACATACATATATATATATATATCCATCTAATACATAGACTGGAGGTCATGCGTAGGTCATAATTTTCAGTCTACATTGAACGTTCGTTTCGGTTGTCACGCGTTTAACTGGAGGTAAGAATATATTGCGGTAAATTAATTATTGACATTGAAAATAAATGTGTAAAATATTATTTATTATTTTACCCATGAATATAATATGCACCTTCTCAATTTATCAAATAGTTTATTTGCTTGTTGAATTATAGAGACTTTTTTTACAGAGAAATCGATTTTATTAGACATGTTCACATTACGTGCCGGGAGTGGTTTGCCAAGAAGATTATTTTCTATCAGGTCATTTATATGGCGAATTAATGCCACTAAAAATATACATATATGCATATTGTCTTTCAATTCTAATTATAATGAATTAAATGAATTTTTCCTCGGGTTTGTTTTAATATTATATACAATTTTTCTGTTATAATGTGACCTTCAGAAGGTCACCAATCAATATATTCTATGCAGGAATATTTAGAGTGTGGAAATTATTTTGCTCACAAAATTCATTTATTTAATATCTAATAATAGTTTATTCTTCCTTCGATTCTTGTTGCTCATAATGTAAATTCTATTGTTTTTTGTAGTATTGTTCTTCGACGTTATTTCGTTTTTCTTCAACTGTACATTAATTTAATCCAACGTCGTTTGTGTATATAATTATACAATCGCGTTAGTTTTTTATCTGTGCAATGTGGTAATTTCAAAAAAAAATTTTTATTGCAGAATTCTAACCTCAAAATTCAGTACTACCACAATCATGCCGATTAAAAGTATCAAAGCTCGTCAAATTTACGATTCACGTGGCAACCCCACGGTCGAGGTAAATACTCAATGTTCTATTTTCGTTTGATAATAATTAAATGACGAGAAATTGAAATGAAAAATCGTTAATTTTCATTATCTAGGTCGACCTTGTAACTGAAAATGGATTATTCAGGGCAGCAGTACCGTCGGGTGCATCAACTGGCGTTCATGAAGCCCTTGAACTTCGTGACAATGACAAGTCCAAATATCATGGAAAATCTGTTTTCAAAGCTGTGGAAAACATCAACTCAATAATTGCTCCTGAATTGTTGAAGGCAAATTCTATTAATTATTAAAATTAGTCCCTCAGATATAATTGAGATTTAAGTTTCTTCCAATTTGTATCAATGGGTTTAAATCCCGATCTACAAATATGCGTTTTTTTTTCTCGAAGTATTTCTATGAAAAATAATATTATGAATTTTTTGTATATCCTCGACTATTTCCAAATTCTCTCCGTATTATACATTGCAACAATGTGGAACTCTCATATTTACATAAAACCTGATTTGTATCAATTCAAAATTTATGGCAACAAATAACAAAATATTTTTCATATGTATATCAGGCTAATTTGGAAGTCACCCAACAAGTTGACATTGACAATTTCTTGTTGAAACTTGATGGAACGCCAAACAAATCAAAACTTGGCGCCAATGCCATTTTGGGTGTTTCTCTCGCCGTTTGCAAAGCTGGAGCTGCCAAGAAAGGTGTTCCCCTTTACAAGTGAGCATTAATTACAATTAATTGTCGATATTGCGTACTGTGTGAATCCGATAATATTTCAATTTACTTTTGTATACAAATAATAATTTCTTCCGTACTTCATTCAAGATATATTGCGGAATTGGCTGACAACAAAGAGATTGTTCTTCCCACACCAGCATTTAATGTCATTAATGGTGGATCACATGCAGGTAATAAGCTGGCTATGCAAGAATTTATGATTCTTCCTGTTGGCGCTTCCAACTTCACTGAAGCCATGAAAATGGGAAGTGAAGTTTATCATCATTTGAAAGCTGGCATCAAGAAGAAGTTTGGACTTGATGCAACCGCTGTTGGTGATGAAGGTGGTTTTGCACCAAACATTCTTGAAAATAAGGAAGCTCTTAACTTGATTATCGACGCTATTAAGGTTAGATTACTTTCATTAAAACATTGTATTGTGATTGATTAGCATCCTACCTACAAACATCTACCAAATAATTATGTATTGTTCCTAGAATATAAAATATTTAATTGCTCGAGATTTATGGAATTATAAATGTTCTCGGAAAAAATAATAAATGGAAATTTCGATAAACCAAATAAATAAATAAAGTTAAATTGTTCAAAATCAAATTGTTTGTTTTAGGTCGCTGGATACGATGGAAAAATTAAAATTGGTATGGATGTTGCTGCGTCAGAATTCCACAAGAATGGAAAATACGATTTGGATTTCAAAAACG
The DNA here is from genome assembly GCA_910591685.1 of Galerucella tenella. Taxonomy (NCBI): domain Eukaryota; kingdom Metazoa; phylum Arthropoda; class Insecta; order Coleoptera; family Chrysomelidae; genus Galerucella; species Galerucella tenella. Next base: position 54,272 of record CAJUYH010001466.1, on the reverse strand, counting down.
AAAAATCAGATCCCGCCACTTATTTGGAACCGGAAGCATTGAAAACACTTTATTTGGACTTTGTCAAAGAATTCCCAATTGTGTCTATTGAAGATCCGTTTGACCAAGATGATTGGGCGTCATGGACTTCAATTACTGCTGCAACACCAATACAAATTGTCGGTGATGATCTAACTGTTACCAATCCTGAAAGGTAAAAGACAATTAAATTAAAATAATCAGTAGTAAATATGTTTGTTTACTCATTTAAATTATCCAATGTATTAACATTGTTTTATTTCTTTTTTATTTCTGGTGCAATAAAGGATCAAGACAGCAATTGAAAAGAAGGCGTGCAATTGTCTTTTATTAAAAGTGAATCAAATCGGAAGCGTTACTGAATCAATAAACGCTCACAAAATGGCGAAAGCTGCTGGATGGGGTACAATGGTATCACATCGCTCTGGTGAAACTGAAGATACATTTATTGCTGATTTAGTTGTTGGTTTGTCAACTGGGCAAATTAAAACTGGGGCACCGTGTCGTTCAGAACGTTTGGCCAAATACAATCAAATTTTACGCATTGAAGAAGAACTTGGCGCTGGTGTCAAATATGCCGGTGAAAAATTCCGCAACCCAACAGCTTAGACCTAATATAATATCAAGTCATCAGCAGAACAAGTGAATACGTCGATAATAAAATGAAAAATAAAGAAAGTACGCATTAATTAATTAGATCCATTTATTCCCTAATTTCCGTTCTTATTACTAGTTTTTTTTTAGTCATAACCAATCGGATATACACGATAGTTTGTGCAAAGTCATCTTGATCAATGAACAAATGCTCTCTAGGGATAAAAGAACTAAATCCGTATTTGTTTGAATATTGTGGAAATCTATACGGTAAATTGTAATTGCTATTGTTTTTTGCATTATATTATAGTTGACAATGATAAATGTGATTAATTGTACTGCTGATGTATATTTATTGTCTAGAGTTAACTTCGATGACAGTAATTTAAATAAATGATATTACAAATCGACGAATAAAAATAATTTGTATCTATTTCTTCTTTTTTCCTTCGTTGCACCAATTTGTATGAAAGGAAGTTAACGAGTATATACGCAGGAAACTTCTCGGATATAATTTGTGAAAGTTTTTATTCTATGAAGATTTATTTCTAGAATCATAAAGGTTGATTTGCTCCGACGCACTGGCGAGACTCGAAGTTTCGTAAAAAAAAAATATATATTATTGGATTTAGTTTAGTTTATTTTTATTTCTTATTTATAACTTATTTTCAATAGAAAATTTTCAATTAATTAATTTTAAACAATATTTTATACATGAATAAGCGCAAATAATTTCAGCTATATACAATAACATTATCGCAATAATGTAGTAAAAAACATGCGAGTATGGAGTAAAGTAACAGAAGGAAAAAAACGAGATTTCTTTCGAGTCGAAATAAAATGTCGTACAATTTGCAATAATAAAATAAAAATTGTGAATTTATGCATCTGATGGCATTGTCAATCTTTGCTTCTGGCTCTTTCTCCTAGTTATCCATAGCACATTTCCTTCCTGTACCAAAAATATAAAACAAAACGCAAAGTTAGAAAAAAAAAATGAGTAAAATTAATAACATGCGTTAGATTAAATTGTATGGGGAAAAGTTAGGCAAGTCGGTGATATGCCCGACTTTTCATCACGATAGCCAATCGAATATATAAAATGGAATATTTTTAAAAATATGAAAACATCATGTGCGGCTAAACTGCAAATCGAATCCCAACCACATTCAATATTCAATAATTCGAAACACCAAAACTCACGAATAAACAAATTTTTTGATTCAGTCATTCTTAAAAACATGTGGCTTAAAAGAAAGATAAAAAGTAAAAAAAGAAATGACTCGATTTGCCGGAATTTCCAAATTCTTGTCAATTTTAATACTTTTATAATCATAAACGTGATGAAAAGTAGAAGATAATAATAGCCTATCAATTTTATATATGTTGAAAATAAATGTAAATTTTATCTCTCACATTAAAGTAATCCTCAATTTCCTGTAGTGTTCGATTTTTTGTCTCTGGGAATATTAACCATGAGAACATTATTATTATCACTGCGGACAATCCAAATATTATGAATACACCGCTCATTCCAATCATCGCCTTTACCTGTATTGTATTTTCACACACAATATACAAATGTATATGTTTCAAAAATAAATCAATTGAATATAATTAATTAGTGGAAATGACGAGAGTTATCTCCATTATCACAGTTCAATGCAAACGTAAATAAAGTGGCAAAAAAAATAGTATAATATTATATGAGTAAAATTCAATAAAGTATTCATGTTTTTTATTTATTTACCATTGGAAAGATTTTTGTTACGCCAAAAAGTGTCAAATTAAAAACGAACATTGTGCAACCACCACCAATGCCACGTGCTCGATGTGGCAACAATTCACCAATCATCATACCGGGAATTGTTAATAGTCCAATCGTATTCAAACCTACGTATCCAAATACGCAGATTCCAATCACATATTTCTGCAATGAAAAGTATTTTAACGACAAAAAAAAATACAGATAAATAACAATGTTACTTTCCAATTCAATTGGTTAATTGAACATCAAAACCATAAAGAATATAACAGTGAAAAAAAAAATGAATTTCTATTGATGCAGTAATAAATTAATTATGATGGTTTTTAATTGTGCTTTTATCAAAATACTCACGTCTAAATAATACTCTTCCATTCTACCAAACATATATCCACCGAGGATTAATGAAAAAATGGCTGTGCCGGTCGCCGATACAATTACAATTCGTCGCCTGCCAGTTCGTAATAATAAAAAACAGGCAAAAAAACAAAATATAAATCTCGTGAGTGCTGTCATTACCGCAGCGAGATAATTGTTGATTTTTCCACCGCCTGTATCCAATATAGAACAAATAAACATTATTGAAGCAATTAATTAATTAGACACATTATTGGAAAATTGTAATTTTTCTTATCGTTATTTTTTTTTGTCTTTCTTATTAGGCATCCTGTATTCGAATCACGTTTTGTATTGTAGTTTCTCACATTTTTTTTATATTTCATTGTTTTCTTATTACCAATGTCACGGACGAGGTCAACGCCATAGTATATGATGAGGTATGTTCCCGAGAGTACTTGTAATACTAAAAAAATTGTAATAATGAGCAAAGGCTTGAGAACTCCCGGATGTAAGACTTTTGCTCTCATCTCCAATGTACGCTCGCGTAAATTCATTCTCAAGGACATTCGTGTACGATCTTCTTTAGCACGAACTTCCAACAAAGACATTTCAGCATTCACCTGAAACAAAAAAGAAAACGAAAGAAAACTCAAATATATAACTAAAATGAGACCAAATAAATAGGTATATGAATAAACAAAAAAATGTTTTTAAAATATTTCTGCAATGTATTTCTAATTAGTGTAAAAATTTCATTATTCATACAGTAAATACGATGTATTATCCGTGAATAAATTCAAAGAATAATTATAAAAATCAATAAACATTCAATAAATACAGACGCATACATGCCTGCTTAATATCATTGCCGCGAAGCCACATGAGAGCATTTTTAGCAGCAATAATATCTCCACGACGTACCAACCATGCTGGACTCTCTGTTATTAAACTGAGAGCAATCAAACTAATGCTTGGTAAAATAATACCAGAAAATGCAACTGTTTGCCATCTCAATGCAGCACCAAGGGCGTAAACTAGTAGTACACCACCAGTGTAGGCAGCCATTGAGGTTGTCAAGAGGAAGCCACGTGTTCCTGGGTCTGCAACTTCTCCAACCAATACCTGAATTTAATTATATCAATATAATGACAGTATATCCAATGTATATCAATTTATTTTTTAATTTTTAATTTCATTTCTTTTTTATTTTTCCATTGTTTATTTACTTGGCCAGCGACACCACACATGCCAACAGCAAATCCAGCAGCAAATCTTCCCACTAATATCCATAATGCATTTGGAGATAATCCAATTATTAACCACCCGATACCCAATACAACTGCAGTTAATTGTAAACACCCACGTCTACCAATTGTATCTAATATTGGACCAGCGAATAAGGAACCAACTGGTGTTGCTAAACTATGAATAGATGCTGTAACAATAATACAATATTGCGTTATTCTATTAGAAATTTCTCTTATCTGATATTATTTTTTTTTTCCAATATTATAATATGATTTCAAAGATTCAAACATTATTTATTAATTGTCCAATTTATCACTTTAAAAAACATTACCACAATATCAAAAGACACTTCACCAGAAAATCACTTTCATTTATTAATTGAATGATGAATTTTTTTTTGTTACAAATCAAATTATAAATAAAGAAATTGAAAAAAAAAAATTGTCTATATTTGAATTGCACAAACAATAAAAATTACAAATTCAATTGATCAATGTATCTGACCCAGATATAAATACCAAAATAAAACTCCGCAATTGATAACATTATACACGGCAATTTCATTCAATATCAAAATGCGCACACGAACAATATTGTTAAATATATAATTGTATTATATATCGCAATATATTTATATTCACATGTGCATATGCGTAAGTAAAAGAACTCGCATGACATTTGTCACATGCAAGGCTACAGAACATGTCGTCGACATTGAGAAAGAGATGAGCACGATTTTATTAATAATTTGCACAATCACTCGACAAGGTTTGCATTAATGTTAATAATCATAATAATAATGATAATGATAAAAACAACAAAAGTAATAGTAATAATAATAATAATCTTCATTGTGTTTGCCAATGTTAATTTGTAATTGAAATAAGATAAACAATAATAGAACAAAACGACGTCTTTTATTGTCTTATTATTGTCATCATTGTTTTTCATTGTTATTACGTTGTTAAATATGGTAAAAATATTGTATGTGTATGTGTGTGCCATGTGGGAAGAGTCGTGGTGAATTTATAAGCACCTTATATAATAGTCTTTGTAGTAAATGCATGAGCTCAAACTCACATACAATTTTCGGGTAATCCCTTTTCTCACTAAAATCCCTTGATAGTCTTTGACGTTGGTATACGTATCAGTTGTTGCCTCTGGCGTATAATATCGTCTTTCGTATTAATTACATTATCCCATGATGCGGTATAAACTTTGCAGATAATTGTGTAATGCGATAGTTGCAAATAATAAATAAATAAAATTTATAAAAGATTTAATTTTATTATAAACGATTATAAAACAATTGGAGATATATTTTTGTTTTTTTTTGTTTTTTTTTTTTT
>CAJUYH010001466.1:21023-45929 GCA_910591685.1 Galerucella tenella | reverse complement strand
ATATATATTGAATAAACTGGCACTTTTTCTTTTTCTGCATACACACACATACGTACACATAAAAACTATTGGCATAAATTATTAATCCTGTCGCAATACTCCAAAATAAATTCAGTGCATCATGAATTATTGAAAGAAAAAAAAAACAAAATGTGCTGACAATAAACAGAAGGGAAATGTGATGTTAAATTGAACAAAAAAAAAACAAATAAATAAATGAATTTGCGAACCTTTGTCGTACGCGATTGTCGTATAGAAACTGAAGTGAATTATTATGATGACGGATGCTTTTATAACCCAGAGACACACATACATTGAAGAAGGAGAGTCTTGTCCCTAGGATCCTCGTCTGACACACACGTTGCGCATCATCAAATGATTTGTGGAATCATAATAGACATGATCGGAAAATTGTGTATGGCACGTGCGAAAAACTAGGATCCACAATATCTTCATCGAAATTATAATCACCATAAAATAGTCATCAACCATAAAATAGCTATATATGAACAATACATAATACAAATTTTATTTTGCAAAAGTGAACACACAAATGGTGTAAAGTAAAATATTTATCAAATCAAAATTATGATAATGTCAAGGGAAGTTTTTACCGTTTAAAATCGCATGAATAACCTTGGACGGCTGGTTTTATAGTTGAATCTATTATTATGAATTGACCATCAAAAAATATCACCGACGCGAGATGTGTTAAAACGTTTTATTCCCTTTACTTCTTGTACGTTCTCCCTTGCCCCTCTCATCTATATATTTATTGGTTGGTGATAACCTTGACCTGCTATATTATGACAAGCGAAGCATTTGACAAGGACGTGAATTCAACTTGACCGATTGTGATGATAAGCAACATCCAAGTGGACAGATACAGAGAGTGAAAGAGAGAGGGAGAAACGCAAAGAGGTACTCTCATTGTCGAAGGAGATGTTGCATCCAAATCTATGTACGATTATAAGTTAATGAACAATCAAACGTAAATCTTCAGGGTCACAAATGTTTATCTTATTTATTATTCTATATTTTTGTTCGTCGATCGTGTTTGTTTATATTAATGTTTTATTTTTCGTTAATGCACATATTTTATAGGTCCAATTTAAATATTTTCGCTTAGCAATACATCTAACACAGAATTCACATTATAAATTTTGTAAATTCATTAAACTTATTTCGAAATAAAAATTGGCAAAAAATTATCAAAGAAAAAAGGAGTAAAAGTTAATTCTAATAGTAAATGGTGTTTGTTTGTTATCAAGTTTTTTTTTGTCTCTTTCTTCATTTATTTTTCATCATGTCTGCGATTTTACTAAAATCGATTCGGATGTTAAATTACATACACAGGATGTTTGAGAAATGAGGTTAAGACTCGTGTTAATTTTAATTTTTTTATTTCCTTTGTGATGAAATAAGAAGCTTCAAGGGCAGACACAAACATCTCAAGACGTTTTCTGGCAAGATATATGCACTTTGGGAACTGGTCAATACGACGAGAGTGTATTTTTTTTTTGTTGACACAGATGTTCTCAATTTCTATTATACAATTAAAAAGAAAATATCTAATTTTTCCAAAATTTGACGTTGGTTGATTGCGAATTGTTGTGACATTATTAAAATTTCGTCGTTTTCTTTGAATTTGAATTTACCTTGACGGCAATAAAATCTACAGATATTTTAAACCATTTACTGAACGGTTTACTAACGTGTGATTAACAGTAAGAAGCTGCTACTTGCCAAAATTGTTTATTTCGAACTGCAACAATTTGAAATTAAGATCGATTTAGTATAAATATTGTTGAAGTTGTGATAATACAAATCTGCGTTTTGTAAGAATTTTGAAACTAAAATGAAACACATGGAACGAACTAAAACACATATTGTGTGAAACTTAACGTACATCACTTTGTTGAAGATTGGAAGTGAGCTTTACTGTCACCCATCCAAGAGTAAATAACAAAACCACTACTAACGCACCTGTTCACTTGTAAACGACAATTTAATCGGCTTTTAACGTAACTCAATCAACATCGTATATGTATAGAAACGTCTTATAGAAATGCCATGACCCGTAGCTGCATTATACTTTTTTTTTTCTCATCTTCATTCTCACCTAATATCAATTTATTACAAGTAACAAAATATTAATAAATAATGGTGCGCAAAATAAATTGAATCTCGAAGCACTTGAACAAAATCTACCACATTTTCTTTTCATTCGTAATTTCAAAATATACAATAATGAAAAAATTAATTTGTCAAAATGGAAACTACAGAGACAATCTTATCTCTATAAATTATATAAAGCCATAATTGTTTACAGAACTTCTAATTAATATTTAATATAATTTCGCACTTATTAAAGGAAACGAAAGCGTGGGGGGAAAGTATAATCAACATTTTACAATTTTTTATATTCATTATAATTACCAAGTTGTCATATGTCAACAGTTGTATAGTAATAAATATATAGGTGAGACTGAAGATCAAGACTAAAAACGGTTTTAAATGACAAACCATATTTCGGGTTTACACTCCCCAATAAAAACATTATATTGCGAGAGAGTGAACATTGAAAGTTGAAATTGTATGAAGGTTGGAAGGATTACAGCATACAATATAAGTCGTATTGCATTTACGTGAGCAGCGGATGTGAACAATGAGCTTTTGTGAAATTTACCAGAGCATAACGGGGAATATCCATCTCGGACTCTCTGCTTCTTCTTCCCCTTCCTCACGATACACACGAAGCTGCAATTTAATCTCGATGACAATAAAGTTATATGGCTGCATAAGTATAGAAACATGAGGTACATACAATAATACAGCAATGTCCCTATTGAAACTTTGCTCCACCTCTTTTACACAAATACCATTTTGATAAATATCATTTCAATAATTAAATTTACGTCTATGTTTTCGTGTCACAAGTTCAATTTTATTAACGTAAAAAAATGACATTAGTGTTACGGTTAAATGTGTTGAATATTTTAAATAATAAATCTATATGTTATCATTTATTAATTGAGAGCTTTTAGTTGGGAAGCATTCTTATAAGTGATACATATCGTATCATGCATGTGAACTTGTTTCGTTTATCAAGAACAATAATATTTATCAATGAAATGAATCATTTTCTTGGGCCGTTGGTCGCAGCTGGGCCTCATTAGTGTTAATGATTTTATAATTAGTGTGCAATTAATTCGATGTAGATATTGATTACTACAAGGTTATTTGTAAAAATTTTCAAATTATAAATGTAGTACTTCGTTTCAGATTTAATTTGCTATATAATTATTTTATCTACATCCTTCATCCTATCCTCAAAGTGAATAAAATACGGAATGGAATGGCGGAAGTAAAAAGCAGATAATATATGAAAATTCAAAAAGAAGAAAAAAACAGGAACAATTTTCATGCGTCTAAATGAAGTGAGTTAATTAGCTCAGACACTCGCTCGCAACTTTTACCGCTCATCCAAAAACGCGCACCAACTAATTTGGACGGTTTATCTCGTTTTCCTACTTCCTCTTGCCTGGTTGTTTTTTTTTGTTTATTTTCTTTTTTTACGAATATTCTCCTCTCTTTCTCTCTGCTTTCTCTTCGGTCAAACGACCAAAGAGCTTCCATTTTTTTTTTTTATATTAACAGTAAAAGGCTTGGATTAAGTTTCACAGCCATGTTCCAATTAAATTCCCAATCTTGAATTTGTCGATTGAACTCACTAAATAAATGGAAATAAATAGTTTTTTGGCTTTTCAATTTTCAATAAAAATAAATAATAAAATTAAAGAATTCGACTGACAAACGAGATGTGTTATTATATGCAGAGTAAAATTTTAATTAAAAAATATTTGTTAACGGAATATTTACCCGTGGTAATTGCCAATAAATCATTTGTTTTTTCCCCTCGATATTCAGCTGATTGTCATTAATTATCATGAATAAATGTGCACGAGCTGGCGGGTGGAAACTCAGCCATTAGAGTTATTGGCATACACACAAATGTGCAGCAAATTTATCGATATATATGTTGTATACATCTATAGGTACATTATATACATTTATGTATTACGAACCGCAACGTGCAATAATTCAAGATATATCTGCGCCAGTCAATACAAAAAGAATTTATTCATGTCTCCTTGATATTCATCGACTTGATCTGCTTTAATGTTAGACTGAAATATTCGTACATTATGTACATATTATTGATGCTCGATATGTCGCCTCGCATTCATCTCAAAATCGCTCCAATGAATATATATACTATAACTGATCACTCCAATCTCTATTCAAGAGTTATAAATTCAAGAATATCATCTCTTTTCAGCTGAATATCTGTAGAATTACAATTTATACTATATAACTTTATGTAAAAAATTATTTAAAAACTTTGAGTTCTGTATAACTAAAAATAATTTTGAAGTTACGAACTAGGAAGTGATTTTATGTAAAACCAAAGATTACTCAACTTTAAATCGATGCCAGTCATATTTTCCATGATCCAACGTTAAAATGTAAAATACAAAAATACCCAGTGACAGATTTGCTATGAAATAATCTATATATAATATATGATATATTAAACTTGTAATTAAGTAGGATTTTTCCTTTCTTTTTTACACTAAAAATTTAACAGAACAAAAATATACAGAAATTTTTTAGAATCTCAGTGTAAGAAAAAAACAATAAAAATAATAACTAAAGCATGAATGGTGTCGACTTTTATTTAAACCGTCGACACGTGCTAGATGAAAAGATTCTGGAAAATCCATTCGGGAAATGAGTGTCATTTTGTGTAGCAAAGGAATGAAGAAGTCTCTTGAGGTACAAGAGATCGAAAGTGGCATATATACATATGTGAACTCTGTACAATATTGTAGCAGGCACATATATATTACATATTAGTATTGCACATAACATCTAAACATTTTGTAGGTATATACTGCACATATATGTATCTAAAACATTTTATAGGTATATGTATGTGTGGAAGACAATAGTTTCAAAGCACGTATCACGTGCAATTCTTTCTTTATTTTTATTTTCAATAAATATTTGAAAAATGTCTGCTACACACTATCTCTGTCCCTCTGTTTTCATCTTCATTTTTTTTCTATCGTATACAAGATCGTATATAAAATGTAGATATATCTGCATCCATAGTTCTACTCTAGAATATATATTTTTCTGTTGAAACTTTGATTGAACAAACGCAAGCCATCAAATATAGAAGGAACTACAGATGAAAAACATAAATAAAAAAATATGACATTTTGAAAGTGCATCGTAAAAGATATATTTTTGTATTTGTAAGTACAGAGGTTATGCATGTGTGTAAATATATAGATTTATTGTGAGATACGTATTGGGGTAACGATCTTCAAACATATTTCGAACAAACACGAGAAAATAAAAGTATCCTCCATTCCGTTGGTGAGGATAAGATAAAGCGTCTAGACAATTTCTTTTCTGTTTTTCTCTCACTCTCTCAATAATCTCCCTTGCGTTCTTGCGCATGTATAAGTATATGTATATATACTTCTTTTTTCTGAAAAGTTTATCTTGAAACCGACGTCGAGGGAGAATTCATTTGGATCTCCATCATCAGTTTACCTGGGAAAATAACAGGAGAAAATAAAAAGAAATAACACACTCACACACATATTTATATATATGTACAAAGGCGTCCAAACTTCAACTTGCCTCTTGAGGCAATGGATGTAAATGGAAAAATACATATATACATATATACAGGCAAATGCAATACACAACAAACTTTAGTAAATGAATACTCCATAAAAAAATCCCTAGAGATGCCACAAGCGCTTTATATTTTGCCGAGAGTGAACTCATAAATTATAAACGTAGGTGATAATGTAACGAGTATTTAAAAAAATTTTTTTTTGTCTTATTGCAAATGTGTATGTCGAGTTATTGGAAAACTTTTAGTTGATATACTGATTGCAGATAAAACAAACATAAAACATTTCTATATTGAACTAATCAACGGAATTTGTAGTGGACTCGAAAAAAAAAGAAATGAATTTAATGAAAGGAGAGAAGTAGAATCAAGGGAGGAAACTCGTTTGGGGATTCTCATACAGGGACATTTCATTAAATGTGGGGAGTCCCCCGTTGAGTGAGTGGTGGCTCACGCGCAACTACGGATAACGACAAGCTCCACTTGAAACTTCAATATGTATAGAAATGAACGTAAATAAAATGTGCATGTATTCATATTTGAATTCATTGTGTGAAATTAATATTTCTCATCGTACACTTTCCTTCGATATAATGAACAATTTCTTCGTCTGTCTCTCACGATGCTCTGATTGCAAGTCGAAAAAGTTAACGCGCACCTTCTGATGCTCCTCATTTTCGTCTCATATATATTATGTGTTATGATGAGTTCTAAATAAAAAAAAAATTAGGGTGAGCGTTAAATCATCTGGGATTTTACTTTTCATATTCATCAACTTGACATCTTTTCAATTGTATTTTTTATTACTTTTCATAATGTAGTAATAAGTGCTCGTCTTTTTTTTTTGCATCAATCGATAGGTATTTTAATTGCGAATCCCATGGTGGCAATGGAAATCTGGCACGAAATCTCTTCATGCCTGAAAAATGACTCTAAAGTCAAGAATTAATATATCTCTATCACTTGTTCGGACAGATTTCATTTGCATATTCATAGAATTATTGATTTTCTTTTTCTCTTCATTACGTCATTTTACATATATGAATTAATGAATAAATAGTTGAATAAATAAATAAAGTAACATAATGAAAAGTACCGTAGAAGTTTAAAATGCTCTCTATTATTTATTTATTATTTTTTTTTTATCAATTAATTTCAAAATATATCCCTATGAATTGATATTTATTTTACCAATTTTTTTATTTATATCAAACACTATGGCATAAATGTGAATATCAAATACGTGTAGCATAACATTTTTCTTCGGTATAAGCATTAGTGTTGGACTTAGGGACATTGAGAAAATAAATTCAACAATTTTTTTGTTCTACACATTACAATAATTTTCTACTTAAAGTCGATCTCTATTGAAATACAGTCAATTTATTCAATAAATCCAATTATAATTTGCTCTTTTTAATAAATTATATCGGCTTGACAATAAGCTTCTTCTAAGCCCATTCCCAATCGTTGTTCTCTCAATTAAAAATCGACCATGAAATATATAAAGTCCATTTAGTTTAAATAAATGAGTATCGAGAAATGTGAATTTCTCATGGACATCCAATTTATTGCAACTTTGTTCAAATTCATTTGATTTCATTTATTTTTCGATAAAGTGCACCATGTGTGTTTCCATCTTGGGCTACCAATTTGTATTATTTTTTTCCCAATCTATATATTTCACTGTATTCTGTTTCCCATTATCGTTTCTTCTCTCTATTTCATATTCATACATTTAAATGTCAAAATTATAAAATAGTTCAATTGTATTAATTATATTTCAATACCTATAAATTAACTATTGTTAATCTCCATTAATTTATATTTGCCATATATTGAAATTTAATCTTATCAATGGCCAAATTTTCATATGTCTCATCACGTATTTCTTTCATTAGATTTCTATTTTTTTTTTATTTTTATTTTTTTTTTTCGATTGATATATTGTATTGTAACGTGAAACATCTATAGACTGAAGAATATTGTTCGGTTGAAATACGAGTGAGGTGAGGCGAAGACAATTTGCGAGAGGCGTCCCAGATTGTACCTCTCTCACGATATTCGTCAGTGCCTCCTCAAACACGGAAACTTCATGCTTATTCGGTTACATATAAATATATGTATATATATATGTATATATATATATATGTCTGTAGAACAAATCCATTTCCTGGTAATACATTCTTCTACGTTCATTCTCGACCTCTTCCGCAATTCACACACACATATAATACTTACGGCACATATATCAATCATGTGCTGGACTTGTCTGTGAAAAGTATGGATATTATATTACAGCATATGAAAACAGAGAATGGAATTGTATATTTTCCAGCTAAAAGCTTTTTGTTATTGTTTGTTTGTTTGTATATATAAGGGTATCGATGAAGTCTTGAAAAAATTTGGTAAAACAATTTTTTTTCACTTTATTTACTTAAACAAAGTTTACATTTATTCCACAAGACAAATAATTATGATTTCATTATTATTATTATTATTATTATTAGTAGTAGTAGTAGTTATAGTAGTAGTAGTATTATTTGTAATAGACAGAAAACGTTCATTACGAATTTAATTCTCCATCGAACTATTCCAGTCATTGAATATTTGCCTGATAATCTATTTAATGTTTCGTCTTTGTCAATTAATAATTTGACATTTATGAAAAATTAAATAAATGACAGTAAGATTTTTTATTTTTTTAGAGTTTCTCATTTTCATTTTTGCTGCGGAAGGCTTATCGTTTCTGGTCCACTGTACTGATAGATACAATTGATTATATTTACGAAGTGTTGATATTAATATTATTTATATTATTATTGTAATTGTGAAATTTTAATTGTTGGCAAATTAGAATTTTTATTTGTCAATTACCACATGATGAATAATTTCACAGAATGTGGAACAAATTTTAGAATATATTTATCATAAGTATGATTAAATGAGAGAGTACTTTATTCATTTAATATTGTTATATAAATTTAATGATAAATTGTTAATTAAAATTTTATTATAATTTTGTATTTTATTCCATATATTCTACATATTTTCTATCACACTTCCTATTGCTGTCTGATAAGAAAAAAAAGATTATATATATATATATATGTATATATGTTTTTGATTCTAAATTGATATATATTCACGTCGATTATTTATTACAGGTACTAGAGATTAATTGTATTTTATTTATGGGTAAATTGTGAATTTTTTTGTTTTTTTTCAATACATTTGACATATATACCCATACAATATATTGTAACAGAAGGTCCCATACTCCAATCGGATCATTTTTCAGTTGCCAATGATCGCCTCAATAAAGTTCAAGATAAAATTGTTTAATTTAAAAAGTTTTTTTTTTCTAATATAGATTTATAATATAATTTAATATATTTGGTCTGACAATAACTGTTAACTGCTTCTCATTGTTTCGATCAACAAAACAATAAATATAATTTTTCTATATTGGACAATAAGAATTAATCATTTTAATTTTTATTATATTTAATAGTAAATTTACGTTTCTTATATTTGCTACTAAATTTATTTATGTATATATTTAATTATATGTATTTTCTTCAAAAGCAGTGCATGACATCTGGAAGGTATACATATATATCTTTCGTCATTCTAATTGTATCCAGTTCTCAACAGATTGAGATTGGAATCTGTACATTTCTAAAAGTCAATATTTTTTTACTTACACATTTTTATTACATCAATTTTTTTTGCCGTTATTTTAATTTCATAAACATTTCACTGATACTTGTGATGTTCAATAAAATATTCATATTATTTGACAAAATGTTATAGTTTTGTTTTTCATTACTTGTTATTATTTTTCTATTTCTTTAATTGAATGTTTGGTAAAAAAATATTTGGATGCTTTTAGAAATACCGGACATTACTTTCGTTATCAATATTTTCGTTCAAATGAATTATTTATACATTATGTTTATGCTTATCTGAGTTATATAAAGTTATATTTAGAGACGAAAGTATTGCAAAACCTTTACTGTATTTAGTTTTGCATTTTATCCACTATAAAGTTTACTTTTTGATTTTATGTTAATTTTATTACAATTTAATTTCAGCCGTTAATAATTATTCGTTGGGTGATCATGGACGTTTTATCAAAGGATACAATGCAAATATGTGATGTCGCGTTTCGTATTAAAGTGTCAATCTACGTAAAAAGGAGAAAATAAGCCAATGAAAGAATTTATAAGAAAGAAATATCGATAAGTTAGGGAATTTAATAATTTTTCGGTTATTAAGAATTTTAACATATTTTATTTTTTCATTTTATACTCTATTCTTCAGGTTCTAAGAGATTATATAAGAATTATAACAGAGAGAAAAGTATGATAGGATATGAAAACAGACGCGAAAAAGTTTGATTTATGGACTTGAGGAAAAATCTCATCTTTCCACATTTTTCTTTTTTTTCCACCCAGTTAACTAAAATAATCTTGCGTTCTTGCAGCGTGAAAAATTTTTCAAGATTGTAAGCACTCGGTCCATGTAAAAATGAAATAAAAAATAAAAACATTCCTCAGCCTCCCAACAATTTTTCAACGTTTGAAGATCATTATTCATTTCAATAACATGAAATCTTACTTAGTTAAAATGTTTCATCACTCTTACAAAAATAGTTTTTTCCTTTTATATTTTCTTCAAATCACCATTTAAATTATAAACCAATAGAGTTAAAAATAGAGAAAGTACATTTTTAATAATGAGAAAATAAAGAAGATATGAAGACAAATAAAAAATAACAAGGACATATTCACACATCTATTGACACATACATACAAACGTACATACCCCATTTACTTTCAAATCGCAACACAAAAACTTGTTCTCTTCCAACACTAATAAAATTTATCTTCTGAATAATACGAATAATATTCCAACAAGCGCAATTGCTCTTCAATAAACAAAAATACATTTTTATCATACGAATAACGCGCCGTTTCATTCAACGTTGAAGCAAAATACTGTCCATTGTAAACGTACGATGACACATCACTTTCCACATCATTCCATTCTATCGGAAAAAAACAAAACGGAAAGAAGTTTCTCCTTTATATCGTTCAATTTCCCAATCGCATCTTTACTTTATATACATAAACATACCTATTGCACATTTACTGCCCCATTAAAACCAAAGAAACTGAATGAATAAAAATCAATCAAATGACATTAAAGAATAATAAAAAATAAATTCAATCAAACATATAATAAATATGGATGAATTTTTATACACAAGTTGCTTTATAACCAAGTACAACATCAGGGGTTTTACTACAGGATGGCCGATCATATGGTGGAATATAATTAGTGGTTTTATCACAAATTATCATGGTGGAATTTGGCCCAAGCGATTCACTCGCTTCAATATTGACGACATTTGGCCGCAACTCTTTTGATCTCTGATGAAGAAATTTCGTTGAACCATCAGCATTACCAATACTTAATCTACTGTCACGTTGATGTTGTTGCCATCTAGTACCAGTACTACTACTACCGCTATTACCAATATTACCGCAATTTATTTCAACAGCATTCGAGTTGTTTCTAAAGATATTGCCACGACTGCCACGAAACAGTGGACGTGCAAGTACGTCCATTCTGTCAAATTGACAAATGCTCATACCGCGATCTCTTAACATAGGCCTGGCAAGAACATCCATACGATCAAAATGACAAATACTCATTCCGCGTTCGCGTTGTAATGGCCTAGCTAATACATCAGTACGATCAAATTGACAAATGCTCATTCCACGCTCACGTTGAAATGATCGCGATGGTTTTGGATATTCATTAAACGGTTTTAATGTTGCGCTCGTAGTTGAACTTGCAATTGTAGCTGTTGCCATTGATGTTATTGCTGCTGTTGTTGATAATGAGGAGAAATTTTCAATAATTTCCTCTTCATCAACACGACATGACTGCGACTGTAATTGTTGCAATTGTTTTCTTCTCTCTTTGTATTGTTGCTCTAAATCTTCTTCAATAACTAATGATTGGAGATCAAATGCACTTCGAGTACGTCGCGGTATCATTCCATTATTTGCCAATACTGACATGCTTGAATCCAGGAAGACGCTATTTTGCCTCGGACGTGTATTCAATTGGCACAACGAATGATCCAAACAGTGAATGTTGAATTTTGAACACGATCGCATCTGAAAATAATAAAAACATCCAACTTTGCACTGGTATTTTTTTCGTTCTATTTATTTGTTCATTTTTTTGTAAAATTTATCAAAATATAAAAGCATTTCGACTTTTTATAAAGCTCATATATGTTAAAAAAAATTGTATTTTGAAACAAATGTCATGCTGTCTGTCAGTGTATTTGATTCCAATATGAGCCACGTTCTCTCCACATTCCCAATATGCCTATAACTAAATTTGCTATACATCAGACTTCTCGATAAGTCGAAAGTGGCATTTCTATTCGTGATCTCGTGCAATCCAATTGTACATTTCAACATTCACCGATATGAAAAAATCCATGGTAAATTAAATTCCCACAATATTTATTTATTTTTCAATTAATACAATAGAATGAATTTTTTTTTCCCTTTTTTCTGTTCTTGTTGCCTTGATAGTATTGTGGGATTGAAAGATTGATCAGTGAAATTGTCAAAGTTTGGTCAGGCACGTTTTATTGTCATTGAGAAACGTATAAATAAAGGTCTTGGCTTGATACAAAACAACCCAAACGACGCACTGGGACAATAAATTTGTCTGTATATAGATATACACGACACAATTGTCATTGTCTGTGGCCGTTCGTTATCATCTCCGCAATTCGTATGTTTGAATTTGGTGTCGTGTATCCTCCTTGGAATTACCATCACAGAGACAGACTATTCCACCATACATAATCCTAACAGAGTTCTGTAGTTAAGTATACGTGTGCACAGCCGAGAAACTGAAATTACGGAAAATAGTGGAATTCAGTGGTGACCGTTCTTGGGATCTCACTTTCGAAATAATCCGAAATCTAAACAAACTCAAATAAACGAACGATATGCACAGGGACTGTGTTGGAGAGGTGATTCAATGGGTATTTATCGCATTCGGGTATGTCAGGGTATGTGCGCGTGTGTGTATATGTGTATATTGAGTTACCAGGTATACGTGTGTCACATAACCATATAATGACAAACATGGGGAAGGCGGTTCAAGTCATTATCCGAGATACGTGAGTCTGTCCTTTCATCCAATTCCTCATATTTGAAGTTTATGTCTTTGGTCCTTTCGCACCCCGGCAATAAATAAACAGGAAAAAGAGAAAAAAAAAAGGACAAATCTTTCTTTCCATTCTCGCTGAGTAAGGAAAAATAAAAAAAAAAATATTGTGATGTGAATAACGATTGAATCGTTATTCACACTTATGGATAAAAGGATTCAGTATAGATGGGAGAAAATAAATTGATGATAAAATGCAAAATTTTTTTTTCGTAAAATATGCGATAAATATCATTATTTTATACGTAACAATATGAAAAGTCAGTCTTTTTTTTGGGTTGGATATTAATTAGTATATCGATATTGGATGGATCAATTGTGCAGACGTAATTTCTTTGCAATTTTACGAATAACAACATTTGACTTTATGGAATGTGATTTATCTGGCAATTTCTCTTTAGTTTTTAGTTAATATACCTTGTGTCACATTTATCACTACGACAAAGAGAGAAATAGTTGGCACCTATACAGTGGATATGTGTGTATATGTTGGTAGTTAAATTACAATGCCATATATTGGACAGTAAGAGCGGATGAGGGGAGTGAAAGTGAGCGAGCAACATAACAGAAGATCGATGAGTTTCACGTGGATATGGATAGCACGCGATGCGCTCCGGTTAACCACAAAATGCCGCAGTGCACTTTGTCCATTTCAACAAATGCTCAATGTATACAGAATTTTGTACGAATATGTATTGTTATTAAAATATAGGGATATGCACAAGTGACAGTGAAGAATTTTTCTAAATCCTCAAAAAATAAATGATCATAGCACATATTACATCTAATGAAATTCTCGTATTCACTTTTACCATTCGTCATTTTATATCACTCTAATTAAACAATAATTCGACAATTATATGGAACAGTTTTTTTACTTTATTTAGAATTATTGTAATGTTGATAACTTTGTAGTGAAATAGAAATTCAATAAAACTGCTCATTTTTTAGTGAAATTTTTTGTAAAATATATCGGCAATATTTTTGCATAAATTGAAATTGGTTCATTTTTTTTTTAACTGCAAAGATTCTGTTGAAATTGACATTGTTAAACAATTTTGAAACAGTTCCATAACATTTAATTATTGACTAACTAACACAATTAGCATCAGATTTCCATAATTCAATATCCGTTAATAACCACTCGAACACGTACCAACTTCCGTCTCAAATCACTCACGACACTTCACAGTCTCTCTCACTCACACTTCCTCTCTGTCGTGTCAAAGTTAAACTCTTCATCAGTATAATGAAAACATATACCATCCAAACTTTATCCAACTACACTTTTATTTTTCTCCATCATTTGCCAAATATTTTTTTGTCAATAAAACCAAATCATTTTCCAAAATAATTCCACTGCATTGTTCAATTAATTCTGAATGTCATTTTACTCATATACACATGCAAAATGCAATTACTTCGTCCATACATTCAAACATTTATATTTGATGAATAAACATAATATTAAAAATTCATGATAGGAACCACATGTCTCCTTCACACACTCTTCGAAACATCACTGTGTAAATTAATGCTCGACATTGCAAACCGATAAATAGCTAAAACACGAAGCAAACATTGAACATTAAAGGCGAAGTAGACATATCGAATGACAGAACAGAAAAATAATTTCAACAATACCATTTATCTCTTTTGATCTAATCAATAAATTTCATTTAGAGTCCAACGTGTTCATTGACAAACTTTTATCACGGGCGTTTTGCTGTTTCTCATTTCCACCCTTTAACATTCATACAATGGATCTGGGGTTAAATAGGTGAGAGGATAGCAAAAGGCAGAGAAGGAAGAAAAGAGAGAGGGAAGGAGTATTTTGTTGTTACAGTTAGATCGCACACAGTTGCACGAACATGAACAAGTGAGCCAGGAAGTTTTGAAAGCGGCAGTGATAAGATGAATTGTCAATTCAACGTCGCACTCTGCAATATATATATATATATATAGTGAAAACAAACGAGAAACGTGAACACGATTTGCATGTTTAACGAGATTTGAAAGGCTCCATTAGCATTCAGGATGCAAGGATCAACGTTAGCAATCATTTTTTTTTACCCATCGATATTTTTATTTTTAATTGTTATACAACCGGTATTTGGAGATAGTCAATCTGTAGCAGTGGAACATTTCACTTTTTGTTTATTCATTTTTTTACTGTGTGTAGTAGTAGGAAAAAGAAGTATTTGAGTTGTTAAAAATTCGATAGTGTAAATGGACGTGAAATCTTTATACGTTTTTTATTGTCGTGAATTTAGATGGAAGTGACGACAACGAGAATTGTTATTGGGTGCGAATGTCACATTCAGTATAATATAAAAGAATTTTTACTTTTTTATGAAGGTCGTATACGTAAAGAAGTCTTCTTTGAATTGATACCCGGAGTATTTGTTTATATATTTGATTGTTGGTGTCCAATATAACGTGTGTGATATGGAAAAAATTCAAATTGACGAGTATTATATACAGTATCACAAAATAAAGAGAGATGTTTGTAAATGTTTGTGGTGGCTTAGACAACTCACTGGATATTAATGAATTAAACAAAAAAATTATAATAATAACTATGTAATACTATTACCAATAGAATGGAAAACGTTGACAAATGAAAAAACTATTTATTGAATAGATTAAAAATATTGTTGTCAGTTGTGATAAAACGATTAATTAATTGAAGCGTTAACATTTTCTTACTCATCAATTTTTACGACGAGGCGATGAAAAAAAAAAATATATATATATATATATATAAACGGCAAGAATAGAATTTGAATATAAAGATAATATATTCTATCGCGAGTTAATATATTCTCTCTTCGTGGCGGATATGAAATTGCATGAAACCAAACGGAATGAAAAATAGAAGTGAGAAAAACGTTGGAGACATTTGGTTATTTCCTACCGTTTGCTCTTTGGATCTCGCACGTCTACATCAATTGCATACAGTCAATGTCGAAATATCACACGTCGAATTTACATAGAAATCAGACGAAAATTGGTTATAACTGAAATCCTACCTACGTATTTACTATATACGCATACATAACATCCATTATCCATATATATATCGTAGTATTAAAGATATTTACTATATATCCCAATAACTCAGGACGTCATAGTGTCATATATGCTTCCAACCAATATGTTCATGTATGTATTTATATGTCTGTTTACGTGTAAATGTGTACGAAATATACCGTGTGCCAAGTGAAAATCGTGAAAGCCACCGGATCAAAAGATCCATCTGAAACATCCTCTATATTTCTTGGAGCTTTCATTTCTTCTTCTACATTTTCTACAATTTTTCCCCATTTTATTTCTTACTCAAACTCTGCACATATTAAATATAGATACAACTGTCTTTTTTAGACATAAAAAATTTTTATCGTCCCAGTGAAAATAATTTGCCCCGATTTATATTTTTCTCTATATTTATTCAGGTTTTTGTGTGAAATTGAATTATTTTTCTCTATTTACAACAAAACACAAAAATAAATTGTGAACTTTTGAACAAATAAATTTGTGTACTGTATTTATATGAAGAATTTTATTCAAATCTATATTGGTAAAATAAATGTTGTTTTCAAGTTAAATAAAAAAAATAAATAAATATAAATTTGATTGGAGAATGAAATTAATTGTTTGAATGTTTTTTGAATGATGTGAACATTCGCTTTGATCAATAGCATCGAGCACAGTATGTCGTGTATATATTCATCTTCACAGGCTGTCACTGGCAATTAAGTCTAGAGCATTGCATTCATATCACAAGTGACAAGTGCATCTGCATTGTCATTACACACATATCTATACAAGCGCGTGTATTCGTCAGAAAATTCGTAACGAATATTATTGTCACAAATGTAAAAACGAATAGTAAAATAATAACAGCAAACGAATATAATTTGTATAGTACTTACAGGTGTGGGTTCAACAACAGCACAACTTGGACGATGTTGCTGTTGAAATTTAGGCTGATATGGTTCCAACATACGAATTTTACCCCAACGATTAAAAAATAATGCAATTGCCGCAACCCAAAGTAACAGCACAAAGATAAGTATCAATATCTCTTCCGCTCGTACAACAACATTTCCGGGTTGTGGGAAGTCTGATTGGAAAACAGAGCAACAAAAATAAATAAATAAAAATAAATTGCTGGATGAGGATGAAATTTCCCAAAAGAAAATAACGTATGAGGCAAAATGACAAATTTATATTTTTGCACGAGTATCTGTGGGGAATAAAAATCCAGGAGAGGAAACAGGAATTGCCCTAACAGAAAAAAAAAAAGAGGAAAAAAAGGCTGATTGAATAGGATGTAACATAGGTGGTGAAAGAGATGTACTTTTTTGAAATAAATTTGTCACAGTTTGAAAATGCTCTTTGGATTCATAAAGTAAGGGCAAAAACAGAAAATGTGAGAGATTCGATCGTGTAAGCATTTCACTGATATACCTATACAAAATTAACATTTATAGAGTTACTGATATATTTCTATATTAATTGAAATTATATTAAACTATATACAATGGCGCAATTCAATAGGACATGTAGAGCTTTTATGATTGTCTCGTTAAAATAATTCTGTAATGGAAAAATAGTTTAAACGTTATCCTTATGGTGTGATGTTACCTGCTTATCTATGTCGGCCATAAACACATACATACATATATGTACACATTATCTTTGGAACACCATAAAAACCATCTGTGTAATAAGAAAGATACGAGACAGCAAAGTACACTTACGAAAAATGTGCAATGGTCATATTTTATATGACCAACAGTTCAAGTTAATTAAAGTGACGCATGAATGAGACGTGATAACAGTCTCACTTATTTTTCTCTTGATGTGCAATATGCAATTAAAATGAAAAAAAAAACGTATTTCGATTCACAAAGAGTAAAAACTTTTATTAATAATTAAAGTATAATAATTATTATTAATGTTTTAATATACCTGAGCATGAAAAATAATAGAAAATGTTGGCGGAAAACGGGGATTAACAGGAAATAAAATAAAAAGAAGAGAAAATTGTGAGCAAGTCAATAAATTATATTAAAAAATATGTTGTAACTCACTTCCAGGATAAGTGGAATTGATTTCGGCTGTGGGATCCAATTCAGGCGTCATTGAACCAACGAAAATGGGTTGGAGCCCGTCCTCGCTTTTGCCACCATCAATTGGAGCTTCTTGAAGCTCCAATTCGATCTTCGTCACATCCCCTTTTAAAAAAAAACAAATGAAATTGAAGAAGATTATATATGGATAACAATTACTGAAAAATATTGAAGTACAAAATGTAAGTGCAAGCATTTAAACGTAATTGAAAGGAATAAAACAAAATAACACTATCAGTATTCAATGATAGGATGACAAAAAATATATATGTAAAGACATTGAAAGTAATTTGATATGGTGCAGTGTTAATTTTACTTTCCATTTCGATTATTAGTTCCGAATAATATAAAAACTATGTTGAGAATATGTTTATTGATTGTTTTTTTCTTATCTTTATTATTCTTTTGTTTTTACTTACCATTTCCGGTTATGTGAAATTTGATTGGTATGGCGGTAACATGGTGATGCCTTATATGTTTGCTATCGCCCTCCACAATGGGCGATTGCAACGAATTTAATTCTGAAAGCAACGAGAAAAGTAAAAAATTCACCAAGTCGTAAATACCAATTGCCTTTTTTATAAAATTACGTAGTAAATACATAGAAAAAAATTATAATTTTTTGTAGAAAAAATTAAATTATGATTAGTATATGACTCGGCCGTAAACTGAAAATTGAGTGGATTATATATGACACAGTACAAATGCAATATAAATCCAAACAATTTTATTTTATGCTTGATCCCAACATTTTCATTCCTCATCGCTACATGATAAAGTGTAAAATACAAAAAATTAATAATTTATTTCTCAATCATTATTATACAACGAATAGATCATTTGTTTCCATCATGTTACATTGATATATTTTCTCTTTCATAATTCCTAACAGATCAATAATCCTCTACATAACTTAACTTCGTAATCGCACCTTCAAATTCTCTACGTAAACATAATTATGTTACAAAAAAGAAACAAAAAAAAATAATAAAATCAATCCCCCTTCTATTTTTTTATCCAGAAAGAAAAAAAAAAAGATTTTACCATAACTTATGAAACGCCAGTGCAATATACAATCATAATTCTACTATATACTGATCTCACCTTATAACGCATGTGCTACCAAAGAGAATCTTCAGTGGTATGTCACCATAATGATGACAGACATATAGCGAAGAAGAAGAGGAAGACAAAAAGAGGAGAAGAATAAAAAAATAGAAATAAAAGTATCGTGTCCTTTCGTAAGAATCATATTTCACGACACCATTAAATACTTGAATGTGAGGGTCCCACCAGAGAGACATCATATCACGCACCCGGGATAAGAAGTAAACGCAAGGACGCAATGGATAAAGTGTCCTTGACAATCGTATAACGGATTATATGTGTATGTATATGTATAACCCATACATATAACCCAACCAATTCTAGAGAGAGAGTCTAGACCCTTATCTACTTTTCATCATCCTTCATTCGCTCTCCAGTTTCAATCTCCAACTAACGCCTACGTGAGCTTATCATACATAAATGCGTAGACTACCGTTTAGAAGAAGAAAATCAAATGAAAAACAAAGCAGTATAGAAGTATTAAAATCATAATGAAAAAAAAAAAAAAACAAAAAAAAATGAAAAAGGTTAGAAAATCAATAGACGTTTGAAAGCAAATAAATGAAAAAAAAAGAACAGATCGTATTTTTTCACACGTTACCTTAATCCAACTAAGACCACACACTTTGGTGGATTGAACCGAGTCCTGTGCAAATATATACACAGAAATCTACGCGCACTTTCGGCAGAAACTTGGATTTGATGCCATGATAAGATGATAGGATAAAAATGCAATAGATGGCAAAATGGCGCTTGAGGATTTTCAACTCTTTTTTTATTCTTTGTAAATGGAGAAATTTACATAATGGGGCACTGCACATGCAACTGTGACACCCGATGTGAGATAACTGGAGTGCAGGATATAAAATATTCGCAATATATATATACATATATATCGAAATACATTGAGACACACATATAGAATGGATAATGAAAAAAAGGAATTGGATAGGAAGAGATTGTGTATGGCCTTCGAAGTGTCACACACAAAGTAAAGGAGGATGAAGCGCTTTGGCAAATCTTTTTATTTTGTGACCTGCCATTAATATTTGTCGCGCGTTTTTAAGGACGCGGAAGTTGATGGCGCTGATGTCAGTTAAGGTAGAGCCATATAAAAAGACAAAATGAAAAAGAAAGGAACGGAATAAAAATGGGGCTGATCCTATCGTTATAGATTAATCGAGTCTGATGTTTCGTTGGGTGGACTAGACGAGAAACTCAGAGGTGAAGAGAGAAAAAGTGTTGACGCTTTAATGGGATTTAATACTCTCCCCCTTCTGACAGTTCTGTATGTATAAAATCGCTACGCTCCATTCAATCTTCACATCTTCCTTTTCTTTTGCTCTCAAGTTATATAAGCGGTTATTTATGTTCTTAATTCAAATTTAATTTTTCGTTATAACCTATCAGTATGAATCGAGGTCACACTTTTTGTTTTCTTTTTTTCTTCTCTTATATTTACAATGATTTTATTATTCACGAGTTACTTCCCCTCGGTAATACTTTAATGATACAATAGAAACTGACTCGTTTCACTGTGAATAAAATTGTACGTGTATATATTATGTATCTATATACAATTGGGAATTGAGAATGGAATGTAATTTCCAGACAATATCCAGTAGCGTGAAAATCCAAGAGGTTGTGACATTGATTATGTTTTTTTTTCTTATTTTTTTATTTTCACAGATCACTTTATCGAGGACGGCGAAGCCATCTGTTACCCACTCGTGTATAGACTTGTAAAAATTCCCACATAACAGACTGCTGAGAGGTAAAAAGTCCACTGTCTGATGCATCCATACAATGAGGAAAGAACGAAAGGAAGAACGAAAGTCTTTTGGTAGGGAGAATGGGGTGATGCCAAGTTAAAAAGTTTCTCCCGAGATCAAAAGTTGGCCGACAATGATGAATTTGAAAAAAACGTGATGTATATGCAGGTGCCTCAGTGAAATATTGACGAACTTTAATCAATTGAATATATAAAGTTACCGACGTAGATTGTAATTATTTACTCGCAAAGATAAATCTTAAAGTTTATTATCGAAGAGATTAATTTATATAATTTCAGCTGCGTATTGAAGTTATCTTTAATATCCGCGAAATTATATAGACATCATGAATACTCACCGAGCTGTATTGATTCACCGTTGTATTCTAATTGTATAAAAATAATTGACAATGAATTCTAATAGAATTATATTCAAAGAATATTAACAGTTAATTTCGCGTCTGATATTTTTGAACACAACATAGATATTATCAATCAGTGTTAAAAAAAAATAATAAAATAAAAAAAAAAGTTTGGGGTAGGCCCGTGACGAAATAAATTGTCAAATTTGATATTGAAATGATAAAGTGCATGCCTCACATGAGCACAAGAGAGCTTTGCTATATAATTCAATATATTTAAAAGCAAGATTTTTTATTTAAATTATTATTTAATTCGCTCAACATTAATTGACACTGAAAATTCCTTTCTGATTATTATCGGAAAATGTGGATACATGGTTTATTATTGTTGCAACGATGGTTGAAACAATATGATTTGCATCGCCAGTAATGAATGTATTAAAGGTGAGGTACGCAAATACATTTATCCAAATTTATTCCGTTCAAACAGAATTGAATATAATTTTTTGTTCAAGGTGAAAATAAATCGAATTTATTTAAACAAACTTAATAAAAACTTTGGGAATATAATATAAAATTATGTTAGTTGTGTTAATTTGTAATGTGTAGTGATAATAATAAATAAAAAATTATATGAATGTAAAATATTCATTGGATTATGCGCGTGACTTCTCTTAATATTGTATAAGTACGGACAGATCGACAACAATATTGTCGCGTGTGTGTCAATCTATGAACTATTGTGAACCCATTTATTTATTTACGAGTTCGCTCAACCATTTTACTCGAGTTTTATACTCTCGTCCCTTATAAATTATATAAGGTCTCCACATCGATTTTAGGTTTCTCTTCCTCGCACTATCACTACTTCTTATCATTTTTCACGTCTATGTTTTTTTAATAAAATTGAAATTGTTATTTTTCTAATTGCAATTTTAATTTTACACCACTGTCTACTGAATGAAATTAAATTGATATCTGTATATGCAATTAAAATATTTTTAATAACAAAATTAAAATATAAAGTGAAAATAAAACAAGGTAGAAATTTTTATTTGCCCACAGAATTCCATTGTGGTGATAAACTCATAAAAATTTTAAATTACACTCGATTAAATTTCTTGTATAATTGTTTATGTATTCAAATAATAGTTTATGCAAATGATAAAGAATTCAAAATGAAATATTTATATGTATCATAAAGTCAAAAAACAATAATTAAATAGATTATTATACAATAGAGCTGTAGAAATTTAACTGAATGCCGTTAAATCTCTCTCCCCCTCTCTCTCTCTCTCGATCATTCACTTGCTCCACTGTTTCTAACGATATATATTTGTATATTAACATAAAAATGTATATATACAACAACACTCTAATATAATTCAATGTCACATTCGAGAATTCCACCCATCATAAGATATTAAATACAATGGCAATTTCACAAATTTCACAATGTCTATTTAAATAGTAAAATAAATCCGCATCATAAATATTCACATATTTTATATTGCCTACATAAATTGTATTTATTCAAATTATAAATTATTTATTTATCATCACAGTAATAAATATGTCTGCTTATATAAAAAAATTGCCAATTACTGATAGATATTCAGGTCTCTGCCCACCAATTATATGAGGATTACCTTCTGAAATGTCATTACAGGAAAAAAATTGCTTTCAAGATTTGGGAAAATAGAATTTTTTACATCAAACACACATACACACACACATAGTCACAAATATATATATATTTGTATATAGATACAGATTCTACCAACTATATGAACTAATGCATTTAAGTGTACACCCTTAGCTAGTCACGGTATATCGTACTGTGCGCATATCGCGCCTTGATTTTTGTCCGTCTGGTATTCAAACTTGTATATTTTTCAGTATATTCTACTATATTTTTATTTCGTTGCAGTTCAATTCAATATTGTTGATACAACTGAGAAATAGACCGGAAATTCGCATTTACTTCGAGTATGAAAAAAAAAAAAAAAAAAACGAGCGCATGGAAAAATATATAAACAGAAATTAAAATTAGAATGAATACTTAGTTTGTATTATTAAAGCTAATTTTGTATTAATGATGGTGAGGCGTGAAAATTTTGCACTTTTCCAAAACTGAAACCACCGTTGAATATATTTTGCTCGCTAATTCTGCTATGAAAAAAAACTATAAATAAATTCGTCATTTTTATGAACTTTAATGCGGACATCAATTGTGTTCTACACACTGGTCAAGTCGAGATAGTATGAAAAATGCCAGACAGGATAAATAGGCGTCACGAATCGTTCCAAATAAAAAAAAAATAACACCAACTGGACGAAATCAATATTTTCTTATCACTATCCGATGAAAAATCAAAAGAGAAATATTAGTAGATACATGAACAAAATAGATATCAGAACTAGTTATCGCTTTGATTCCAGGTGTATATATACACTTAATATGTATGTAGGAAACTGGAATTTTCCGAATCCAACGATAAGTCTGGGCAGTGTTGCCACAAGATTTGCATATGTACTATTATATTCTTTCAATATGTACAAGCATTATCCAAAGAATTTAAAATTTTTCCATTTTTCCTGGTTGTTACAATACTTTGTTCGTCTCATAGAATTTATATGTAATTTAGCCGGTCGCCAACAATTAGATTCTTGTAGAAAACACCTTCATACGATTCAATCAACACTCTTGTAATACACACATGAAAAAAATAGAAACAGTTGCATGGAGGGCCTCGAAATTTCCTCCTGACAAGTGAACATCAATTTATAAAAAATTTGTATCAATTCAACTCACTCGTTTGCTTAAATAAAAAAAGTCATACGTAAACATATTCGTACATACAATATTATTTATAGCGCCACATTACATGTATACATACTATATAGATAATTTGATTATGTTTATGACGTCATTTCGGTAGCATTATGAAAATTTTCATGCAAATTGTCCATTTTGTTGATATATTTCAACCGCATTACAGTATAAAGCTTTACTTATCTTTATAAATTTTTATCCGAATACCTGGGTGTAATATCACTTTGTATGAGTTTACGACAGTCTAATGATTTTGATGATTGTCATGGAGAGAATGTGTTTGTATATTCATAGACATATACAGGATGGATCAGTGTTTATCAGTCGACAGGTGTGTCTATCAAACGGGAAATAAATCATTTTGATGTATATGGAAACAGAAGTGCGAGAATTATTTTAGGCAAACAAGCTTGGTTAAATCTGGATGTATTCATTCGAATATTTTCTGTCACATCCACAAATCATGTTTTTCTGTGTTGTCCACTTGTGTACACATTTATATATGTATATATGAATACTTTACTCCGTGTTGTTTAATATGTGTGTACATACACTGGTGTTCACACATGACATGACACACATATTTGATTGCCTACGTATATATTAATGAATATTCAGCTGTCAGAATTCAAATACTTCGATGAATAATTTGTAATATAAACGTGAGCGCGCCGGGATATACAAAGATAGATATATAGGTATATCTA
>CAJUYH010001466.1:0-20923 GCA_910591685.1 Galerucella tenella | reverse complement strand
ATATATATATATATATATATATATATATATATATATATAATATAATATATATATGCACACCCACACCACACCCATACGTATAAAATTTGATGTATATATAACCCTGTATGTATGGGTCTGGATACACGTGTATAAGTATAAATGTGCTATGGTGACTATATGTGGAAAAAAAAAAAACAGTTGTCTTTTCACGTTTTTTCGGCGGCATCGTCCAATAATGCGAAAAAGATATAAGAATAGGGTGTCATTTCTTTTTGTATGTCGGGCTAGGAAAGAATGTTGACAATTTGTATTGAAAGAAAATTTTGTACACCTGCTCTCATTTTTTTTTTCTAAATAAAAGACTGGAAAAAAAAATGTTCAATTCGGATTGTTGCTTTGAGAACAAAAAAAAGCAGAGCGAGAGAGAGAGGGAGAAAGGAAAAGATAAAAGTTGGGCATTGTTATTTTTGAGTTATGAATAAAAAATTCTTTCATTCGCATGTCACAATTGTACATTTTCATTATCATTCACTATTTGATAATATTGGTGAAGTGAAATTGAATTGAAAATGATTTTTTTGTTGTACTACTTCTTTTATCTTCACATAGAATTAAAAATGTATAATAAACGTAGTCAAGGCTTCTATACTTTGTGTGTGCATGACAAAAATATCTGTTATTTCAGTTCAATCAATGTACACAATATCGATCGACAGACAGTATGTAGACAAAAGAAAAAAAAAAGACAAAGAGAAACAAATTGTCCATATGCTGTATATGCAGTATTAATTTTTCTTTATCCTACCTCACTTTGAAGTAAATTACCTACTTAAAATAATATATCGATATAATTTACAATGTCAGTTTATCTCTTAAAAATTGTTGGAATTTATCGAAGGTATACGAACGTAAGAATGATTGAGAGTGTTTTAATAACGCCGAAAAAGAAACATTGCATTTATTAATATATTGACGTGTACATTGTAAGAAAAGAAAAAGATAAAAAAAGCAATGTTAAAATTAACTCCGAGGTGGAACGTGCATAAGTTCACATGAATGTTCGTGTCTATGATCGCTGTTGAATCATTTGTGCTAAAAATTAGTACTGCATCAACGATGAGTCGAATCAATTTAATTTATTACTGCAATTGAAAAAAATTATCCACGCCAATCAGTTTCATTTTCTGACAATCAAACGAAAAAATTATTTGTTCCATGAATAAATCATTACTTTTAATAAAATAATCAAATTAACATGAGTGACATTTATATAAAAAATTTATAACATTCCATTATAACTGACAGTTTCTCAAATGATTGAATAAATATTTAAGAACGAATGATTTGAACAAGAATATGATAAATTAATACGATGTATTTGTGCACTCAAGACTAATTCTTTAACTATTCCACTAATCTCATTTTGTCGTGGGTGATGGAGAAGAAATTAACGTGGAAAAAAAAGTTGTAGCATTGAATAAAAGTTGACTTTCAAGAGATCATACACTCGTGTCATTATTATCACTATGTATTAATAATTTTCTAATAAAAAGGTGAAAAATAAAAATAAAAATAATGTATATAATCTTTGGAAGCTTTGAAGCCACAAAAGAAGATGCACTTTGCTGTACATCCGCCCCCATACGGTAGTCGTCCATCATCTTTCCAAGTGCTTTCAGGCGCGAATAGTAACACGAACAGTATTCACATATATATATATATACACACATAAATGAGATATGGACTTTTAAAGATGTGCGTGGATTGGACATGCCATTATGCATATATAAATATTCATCTTGAATATATTCATACATCAAAATGCAGACACTGTATGTATCCAAATATATACATATATAACTACTTATGTAGTATGAAATGTTGAGTACAGTTTGTATACTTTAATTTTTTGATTCTAACTAAAATTATTATTTCTATTTTATAAAAGTTAATTCAATTTATTCATCGTGTGTAATTATTTTGCTCCGTCATTGATCTTTTTTTTTTCTATTGATCTTGCCTTCTATGGTATTTCATAGAAATACGTAATAATTTTTCTTTCAGGGTGCATTGAAAACGCCGCAGCGCAAAAAAAGAGCAAAAGACAAATTCGCTCGTATATGAATTATTATCCGATTGTTCCGGTATAGAAGTAAAAGTTGGAGCCAAGAAATGCACTGCATTATGCCAGTTTTCATATAGAAAATGCTGAAGTTAAATAAAATATGTCATGAGGAAATAATGAAACGAAAAAAAAAAAAGAAAAAAAAAAGAAAGACAAAAAAAAGTACACGGAAATATGTTCTTTCTTTTAAAGTGAAATAAATGAAAAATACATTCAAGTGTTATTTGTTTATTCTTCTTTTTTTCTTCTCTCAATGCAGACCCACCGGCGCATTTCCCCGACATATTCCAAGAATGACGTGAAAAAAATCGTCCACCACACTGTGTTCGTGTGTGTGTGTGTGCACGTGTGTGCACCTGCGTCTATACATCTGTGATAACCGGGAGGAGGAGACACTATAACGATTGCCGCAATCTAACATTCCACTGTGTATACAAGTGACACGGCTTAAAGAGAAAGTAGAAAAAAAATTACCAATACCTACACAAGTACACCACTGAGCAAAAAAAAAAGGCCATTAAGCGCAACGTAAAATTAGCACAAGCTATCAATAACCATGATAAAAATAAATATTTGACTTGTATACATTTAATTTCACAGTATTTTTAAAAATAGAATACTACAACTCTACAATATGTTCAATGAATTCTGAAATGATTGTATAAATAGCCCCATATATATATACACATTTTTTGCACTTTTTTTTCGGTGCTTTTTTTGCGACAAAAGAGCTCGTTAGTTTATACACAGCTTTTACAGGCAATTTGGACGGTGGTTCTACCAGTTTTTTTCCATTGGTTTTTATTCTTTGCTCATTCTAATCCTGTCATCCGGCTGTTATATATTAATGGTGATGATACGTGAACATTGTGAAACGGAAATGACAATCAACGATAAATATATATGTATATTGATAGATATAAATTGTATATCTATTCGTGTGTTCGTTGATTGATTGCAACTGCTTAATTTTCTCATCTAATGAATAATCAGAAGAGAATAGAAGTAAATAAATTAGCTACTTCAAACTAACTATGAGACTATCTTCACGTTTGAAGTATTATCACTTATTTTGTTGTAAATAAATAAATAAATGTGTAAATATATATTATTGCAAAACAGACATTAAATATTGTCGATTAATTTTCGTTTAATATTGCAATGTCCCTTGATTTTCTTATTTATTCTTTATTAAATTGACGTTTAATATTTCGTTTTATTAAAATTGTTTATTATATATTCACTTATTTATTTGTTAAATTGCTCTTTTTTTTTTCTTTTTTTCAAGACGAAAGAAACAAAAGTGATGAAAAAAAAAAAGGAAAATCAAATACAGAGTAAATAATGATTTAGTCTCTCAATAATATTATCAATTTTTTTTAATGATATACCGATATTGGAGGCCTTCTTCACATGGTCTTGTGACAAAACAAGAAATATTTCAAAAAATATATCTTTATACAATAAATTTCTACTCACTGATGTTGTTCAAAATCGTGTTTGGTATCACTTATGAAGATGTGTTGTTGGGAAGGCGAGAAAAAAGAAAAAAAACCAACGAAAACTGATTAATTATTTTTTAGTTGTTTCCGTCAATTCATAAATTTGAATAAACACTCTGCAATAATTTTTAAATAATGACAATTGAGTGGTACACGTTTTGTGAAATGAATCCGTACGCGGATCGTCTCTCCACGTGACTGAAGAGAGAATATACTCCACGTATCTTCTATGAAATGGGCAAACACAAATTGTAGACAAACGCGCAGGTCTCGTTATATATTAGTTGAAAGAGAAAGGGCAAATACAAAGTGTATATACCTTTATATTATAATTGTTATATTGTATTAATATGTGATGCTGATGAACAAATAAAAACATCGACATAATCATCACACTTCAATTTTTCATATGAATTAACGTATTATAAAAAATACGGTGAAGGAATGTAAATAATGTGAAGAAAGCAAAAAGTGTGATTTATAATTACATTTGAATTGATATTATTTTGTTAACAATCAGAGAAAGATAAAAGATTTGGTACAACAACATATAAATATTTAAAAAATGCACTTGCTTTGCCTATATAAGCAAACTAAATCGATCTGGTGTATTTAATTGAATCTGAAACATTTGCTCTCTCTGGTGTGCGATGAAGTTACATCCAATTTTCAGTTTTAGTAATCTCATCTATTACGTATATGTGTACAGGCGTAACCACTTCAACCTCTGTATAATTTTCTTGAATGTTTCAATTTATTAATAGATTGTTTATACAATATACACATGAAGATTTATCGTTCACATGACGAGTGAAATAATATTGAAACATAAATAATTTCAAATTTATTCAAAGTCAAATGTAATTCAAATTGATTAGTGTGGAATTCCATTCACAGAGGACCGAGGCCCAAGGAAAAAATTGAATATTTGACATATTCGCGCGCCACAGTATACGTACGTTTATTGGCTGACGGCCATTTTATCTTTGTTCATTGGTCGGTCTGCCATTTTTCATTCAAGTTTGAATGAAAATACGGTGTGTCAACGGACATTATTATCAACTGCCTGCCGTTCTAGTACACACACACGCTACTTTACACAACTTGCCGGATATACCACAGCGTCTTTCATTTATTCACTACATAATATTTTATATTTATATATGTTTCATTTGTAATAATAATTCATGATACACCAATTTTTGTATTAGTCATTGGCACGACTGATCAAACTGTGAATTGAATTTTTATGTGAAACCAAATATATATTTCATATTGTAAATTGTCAATAATCAAATACGTGAGTGTGTTTGTGTATGTGACAACATCAAGGTTAGTTATAAAGACAATTAGGTTTCATTGACAAATACGCATTTTTATCCAATACAAATTTTTTTACATACAAACAAAAACAAAAATTTCATAACCTATCTCATAATTTGTGAAGGGATTAATATCAATTGATCAAGATCACCGATACGCCGCTGTAGCTCCAGATCTCAATTTTATTTCTTTTTATCGAATAAAAGTTTTATAAAAAATATTTGAAAATATAATTTTAATTTTAATTTATTTATTAATTTATTTTTTCATGTAATTAGATGGAGTCGCGATTACCAAAGCCGAAAATTGGTGTGAAAAAAGGAGTGAATTCAGTGAGTATCACTGCATCATCATCATCGTCTTCATTATCCGCTGAGACATCATCATTGAGAGTGCCGAAATCACAAAATTCTACAGCAACATTAAAAGATTATGGCAAGTCAAAGAGTGGAATTAATTTAAAGACACTCGGTGTACCTAAAGAAAACAAAGTACCGGTGAAATCAACTTTGATAGAACGTTCAAAGACATTGGCAACAATATCGCGACCGAATGCTGGTGGCGGTAAGACAACAAAAGCCGCAGTGAAACGACCTGGAACAGGAGCAACAAATCCAATTGATTCAAAACGTCCAAATATTCGACCAATAACACGCGCCGCAACTGCAAATAATGTGGGTTGTTCCGGAAAATCATTGAAAGCACCACCAACAATCGCAGCAACAAAAGCAAGAGCAGCGCCTGTAAAAGTTAGTAAATGGGATTGGAAAACAAAATATGAAATTGTTCATAATGATTATGTATTATTGAAAGATAAACATAAAGAAACAAGTGAAAAATATGATGAATTACGTGCGATCGCCGATGATTTGAGTCAACGTGAAAATA
Source organism: Galerucella tenella (assembly GCA_910591685.1). NCBI lineage: Eukaryota > Metazoa > Arthropoda > Insecta > Coleoptera > Chrysomelidae > Galerucella > Galerucella tenella. Next base: position 15,103 of record CAJUYH010001466.1, on the reverse strand, counting down.
CAACTGTCAATAAAGTTGAAACACTCGAAACGGAAAATCATAAATTGTCAGCGCAATTGAAAAATATGAACGATGAAATGAATGAGTTGACAGTGCAAAATGCAAAATTAGAAATTGATTTCAAACATTCGCAGGCGATATTGGAGAAGACATCGGTATCATTGAAGAAATATGAGGAAATGTGTAAATCACAAGAGACAACAATTGAACAGTTGTCAATAAATAATAAAGAATTAGAAAAAAATTTGGAAACCGTAACAAAAATACGAAATGATTTGCAGCAATTGTTACATCAAATGGATAGAGATCGACGCATATTGCACAATACAATTCAAGAGATGAAAGGAAATATTCGTGTATTCTGTCGTGTTCGGCCGAAAATACAAAAAGAAATGGAGAGAACAATGTGTACAATCAACTATATTGACGAATGTACGCTTGAAATTGCGCGAGGTGACGGTAGCGATTCAGTTGCAAATTGTGGCGGTAAAGCGCGCGGTACACGCCAAGAATTTTCATTCGATAAAGTTTTTCCACCAACTGCTACCCAATCAGATATATTCGAAGAGTTATCAATGCTTGTTCAATCGGCATTGGAAGGTTACAATGTTTGTGTGTTTGCATATGGACAAACAGGCTCGGGTAAAACATATACAATGGAAGGTAGTGATGAACTGGAGCTTGAAGGAATGATTCCACGAACTGTTCGCCATATATTTGAAGAAATGAAAGAATTTCAATTGCTTGGTTGGGAATACAAAATTGAAGCGAGCTTTTTGGAAATATATAATGAACATATTGTTGATTTATTGGATTTTAATCAAAAAACACATGAAATTCGCATGGTTGACAGTAAGGGAACTGATTTGTATGTGACAAATTTATTGGTTGAAGAGATTGCAAGTCCTGAAGAGTTGCATGAATGTTTGAAAATAGCGCAGCAAAATCGCGCTGTGGCAGCAACTAAATGCAATGAACGCTCATCAAGATCACATTCAGTTGCGCGAATTCGTTTAATTGGAACGCATGAAAAAAATCAAGAGCGTTCGGTGGGTAACTTGAATTTAGTGGACTTGGCGGGTTCAGAACGTTTGAAAGGCGATGAAGTTGCACGACAAACAGAAACGAAGAATATCAATAAATCTTTGGCGAATTTAGGCAATGTTATATTAGCATTGTTGAAAAAACAGGATCATATTCCGTATAGAAATTCAAAATTAACGCATTTGTTAATGCCGTCGCTGGGGGGTAATTCAAAGACACTTATGTTATTGAACATTTCACCATTGGATGATTATTACAATGAAACATTGAATTCATTGAGATTTGCCAGCAATGTTAATAGTTGTAAGACTGGTAATATTAAACGAAGTAAAACTATGATTCAATAAAGATTAAGGAATATTTAAGTAATAACGAGTTCGGAGTTTTTTTTTAATTATTTGACTGCTTGTGTTGATTATATTTTTTTAAAAATGTTTTATGTGTTTTAATATCTCACAAATTGTAAAATATAGTGGGGTAAATGAAGAACAAAAATTTTACTTCTGGATGTCGGCCAAAGAATAAGAGAAGATCTTTATGTGATCGATATCAAACTCCATATTTTTTTTTAATTTGAATTGTTTTATAATGTAAACATTTCAATTTTCGTTTTTTTTTATCAGTACATTGATAATTATAGTTATTAATGATTTGAATAGTAATTGTATTGGTCGCACCAAGCATATGTGGAGATAATAAATCCAAATCATATTCAGATTGTATTCCGGGGACTCGAAAGAAATTTGTGTAATGTTTCACATTTATTCCACTTCGAACGCTGAATACAAAAAAACGATATGTACACCTCGTAATGTAAGCAGAATGAGTGAAGACATTTATAGACAAATAAATATAAATATAAATACAAAAAGAACAATAATTAACATAGAAAAATAATTATTTTAATACATTGAGGTGTCAAAAAATAAAGCAAATACACAAATAAAATTAATTACAAATTCATGATTGTGTTTTGAAAGCTATTGGATTATTTTTCAAACCCAATAAAAATTTTTTGAATGCCGGCGACGAACTTATAATGCGATTGTTATTATTTTTATTGTTTTTAATTGTATTTATTGATAATAACTCATTATCATCATTGTTGTGACTATTTGGAGTTTTTCTTCGTTCAGTACTATTATTTTTATATTTCAGCGAATCATCAGTTGTTTCTTCAAATGCTGCTGTAGACATATTGCACTTAGACATTATATATTTATTTATTTCTGTGTCATATGACGAATCAACATTGATAGATTCATTTGGATTATCATAAATGGAGGATGGTAATGAACAACTACACTTATTATCTCTACAAACATTTTGCGAATTTAAATTTGCATTATCATAATAATTACTATCATTCCATCGTAATCTATCAATATACTTTGCCACATTACTGTCAACTTTCAATTTATTAAAATGTTTATCGTGATTACGCTTGATATCATCAATGAGTTTATGCCGATCCGTGCGGTCAATAATTTTCAATTCCCAAAATATATCTGAATTAATGTGTAATCCATCGTATGGAATAATTCCAACAGGATGTGAACAATTTTCCGTTGAGAAAACTGGATCCAACTCATCATAAATATTTTCGCCTTTTCCATTTTTTAAATTTCCCATTGTCAATTTATCGCGATAATATTTATTATCGTACGATTGTTCTCTCGTAAAATCATCACGACACTGACTAAAAATTGTATCGATATAGTTTGTATAAAATATAATTCTACGCAATTATGTATTAATCATTCGTTGATTTATTAATTACTTACGTGGATGGTTGTATATATGTTACGTTTCTTTTTCTCAATCGAAACTCAATAAAAATGATTATTATCATAAATAATGCAAGTATGTACGCTTCTGGTGTACTGTAAAGTCGATTTCTCAATGAAATATATGAAAATGAGTTGTAAAACCAATTACAATGAGGATCATTGACATTTTTTTTTGATATTTTCTCCTGAGTGTTCGCAATAATGGTTGTTTCGATAATTTTCGAACATTTTTTCATTTTTAATGACGAAAAATCACGAGGAAAATGTTTATCAGTAATGCAAAGTGCAATCCAAAGACCAAAACCGAAGCTCAACAATGTTTTCCAATGAATATAATTATTCCAATGAAGCTTAAGTAATTTTTCATTGATTTTTTTTGATAAATTAATCTTGATGTTGATGGTGGGATTCATGGGGCACTTATCAGGAAGATTATGGGATTGAGTCTTTGTATTATTAATCGATGTACGCAATTTCTCACAATCTATCATTTTATTAATGGTAGAAGTTGATTGATCTAATGAAGATGACGATATTGAATCAAGTTGTGACACTTTCATCAGTGTATAAACAACATCATCTTTTGATAATTCACATGACAAATTCTTATTTTCCATTATTTTATTCTCCAACAATATTAATAATAATTTATTTGTCTATTCAATCAAAATAATTAGAAAAAAGAGGCGCGAACAGTAAAATGAAAATATTAATTGCAATATGTGTAGTTTGACGTTTGTTTCATATGATACTAATTTTATCACGTTTATTCAACTTCAAGTTGTATTATGCACATCTCGATATATAATTTATTTACAATATATATATCAATGTGTTCTTATTCAGGGAAAATAGAATGATAATATTATACAACAATAATCCATATTCAAATTGATCAAATTGTACAGAATGAAAACATGTGAGAAATTCAATACGAAAAATTTTTCTATGGTTTGAAGATTTCATATGATAAATGATGAATTAATGGCGATTTGAAAGATATATGAATTGAAACATATGTCTGTTGACCGTCCGATGACATTGGAAAAAAGGAATATTGATAAAAAATTGTGTTCGTGTTTGCGTATAGAATTATTACCATCATTAACCTCACAATCACAATCCCAATCGCAATGTGCGTGCATTAAATTTTGTAATTATTGCAGTAATTATTGTGAAAGTCGTAAAATAATAGATCAGCCGGAAATTAATGGCGATATTAAACGTGAATGTGACGAATTAAAGAATAAAATGGAAATTATTTGTAAGCATACGGAGGAAAGATACTGAGTTTGCAGATGAAGTAAGCCGAGTAAAGAGTGCTATGGAGGAGAAAGGAAATAATCGCATTATCTGCTTGAACAAAAAAAAAAGTAATGATTGTCGCTAAATTTGCAGCAGAAAAATTGTTTGAAACAACGAATAATTGTCAAAAACAAATTGAATGTGAAAAAGAGCAACATAAATTCATTACGAGTCGAATTTTACGAGAAAAAGACGATGCAACTGATAATCTAAAACATGAAATTTTTCGTAGAAGAATATCATATAAAAAATCATCCAAAAACGATTAAATATATAAATTATTTTGTAACAAATGTACAAACGTTTATTGCCATCATAATGATTTATATGAAACGACTAGGAAAGAAATGATAATTGATTTTGTGTTATTTAAATTTCAATTTGGATAATCTCACTCTTATTTCAAGAAAAAGGATATGAATATTTTGTTTATACCATGAAATATTGTAAGCCAAATGACTCTTCCAATTTTTGTCTAAGAAATTTTTATAAAACACTGACATATCATCTGCAGTTAATGATTTATTACCATTTACCTCCATCTCCCGTTGAAATTTTTTACGTTCCTGGAATGATTAAGCAAATAATAAATGTATTTATTATTTATTAATCAGATACTTCTTACTATAGTCCTATTAATAATAGTAAATTATGTGAAAGTACCTGAATGAATTTAGTATTGTGTTCTAACCAAAATTTTTGATTCCAATTCTGTGTATTTTCTCTTGTTAATCGATATTTTTTTTCTATATCTGTTTCATTCTCAGATTTAGCAAATATTATCGGTCGCAAATTCGATAATTCATGGGGTGGTCCAATAATATCAACGCTTTTTGACGAGACTTTTGAAAATTCGAGGTTAGATGATGACTGCTGAAACCAATTTACCCAAATATATTTGTTTAGATTCAAAAATTGCTATAAATTAATTTCATTCTATATTAATAATTTCTATCACCGATGAATATGAACGTTCAATGCTTCTGAAATATTTTGAACACTGATAACTCCACAATCGTGTCATTTTCTTGTATGGCAAAACGAATATACACGTCTCAGGGAAAGAGGGGCTTTCAGAGTTCTGATATTTTCGTCTCTCTGTATTCAGTATATTGCGTATCTACGCGCGCGGAATTATTCGAAAATAGATAATAGTAATATAAACTTTTTGTATGAAAATTACTAATAATTACACGCGTGAATTACGTTATTTGTTTTAGAATATTCGCAGATGTAATACAGCAATCTACCATGAAAAAAAAAGACTTGGACAGATTAGACGGATAAAAAACATATATGTTGTGGAAAGTAAACTTAAAAACTGATATAAAAATGATTCTTTCTACAGTGTGATAAGAGATATAAGAAAGAAAACAAGAAATTCTTCAATAAAACTGTACGGTCAGTCAATCATTTAATTATGTAATAATATACATTTTGGATCATCGTTGACATATTGATAAATTTATTGACTAAAAAATAAATGACCAGAAAAAATTCAGTTGAGTTACAATAGAGATTGCAGAAAAAAAATTATCAAATATATAACGTAAGTTCAACAAGAACCCGTTCAACCAACAATATGTGCACAATTTTAAATAGAAAAAAAAAATCTGTGTGTATGTGTATGTTTGAATACAATTAATCTTATAGCAATCGAAAAATAAAAAATAAATCATTTGGAGTATATCAAAAAATTGATTGCGTGACATTTGAATTTGAATTTGAGCAAAATGAAAAGAAAAACAAAAATAAATATTTCATATTAGTACACATATCAAGTGTATAGTAAAAACAGTAACCAAGGAAAAAAAAACATTGCTTTCTTTTCGTTTCTAGCAAATGAAAATATATACACACATGATGTCGAAATTTCAAGACTAGAATTATATCAATATCTGTGTATATATATATCAACATTCCATTAACGCGCAACAATTGTTGATTAAATATATTAAAATCAATTAATCGTATTGTCTCCAAACCAAAAATTCTTATATAAATTATTATGCGAATTCTAAATTCTCTCTTACTACTATATTTCGTTTCTTTCTCCTATCATTGTCATTTAATTTTTCTAATTTAAAGATCTAATATACGCTGCATCAAATAGTTCAAGTTCATTTGCAAGATAATTTGCCTTATTACGTAAAACTTTAGCATTTGTCGCTGCCTCTTCAAGTGTTCTCAGTGTCATAGCAATTGTTTTTAATTCTGTGTCCATTTCTGACGTAGCCTCATCAACTAAGTGACACAAACGTGCAAATGTACTCGATAATTCTCTGAAAATATTCGGAAAAAAAAATTCAAATATAAATATACACAAGAAGAAACTTCAAAATATTGTGCTTATAAGATTATTTGAATTTTTCAACATACTGTTGAACTTGATGACTGCAGTTGGCTGATGTGAGATCGACAATTAATCGTAATTTCTTCGTAGCGTGGGCGACATACTGTTGTTTAAATGAGCGTTCACGTGCTTTATTCGTCCATGTTAAACGTTCGTAGAGATACAATGCTCCATATACAGCACCAGTTACTGCAATCAATCTCCAACCAACTGTTTTTAGCATCTAGAATTCGTAATATAACATTGACCGAAAAATACAAAAAAATCACTTGGACAATTATCATAGAATTTGTAATTTCATTTTAAATAATTGATAATTAACAAATCCTTACGAATCCAGCTACAATCAATCCGCCCATTGTTCCTTGTGAGGTTATGGATGCAACTGCAATTCGAGTTGCCAACGACCAGTCGTCACTTCGCGATGAAAAATTCACGGGATTTGTAACATATTTTATTGAATCAATGCTGTCAGTGGGCGATACTAATGATTGCGGTATCTATAAAATATTGAATTCGCAATAATCAGTATAAATAAATCAATTGGTAAGAAATTTTTTTTTTTTATTTACTCACATCTTGTGGATAATTGGCAATAGCCATTTTTTGTCCTTGTTTACCAGCGAATCTATTAATCAAAGCGGTGATACCAAATGAAAAACGAAATTCTAAATCTTCCTGAAAATCCGCACAAAGATTGTCACAATTAAGTCTATATAAAATTTCAAATGGTTCACGACGCGGTAGAATATTTAAACTCATTTGTCGTTTATTTTCTGGTAATAGAGTTGACATTCGGTTTGTCATTTCACCCTGTGACGCTTCGATATTCATTGCTAATGCTGTACTGAGCCGCGCTCGTAAATTTGATCCTGGAAAAAAAATTGGTTATCAATAAATATTTTATTAAAAACATTTTAATTTTAATCTAACAACAAAGTTTTTACTCACCTAGTCCATTTTCAATATGGGTGTGTAATTCGCGTTTATAGACATTTAATACGAGTGATTCGGGATGAAATGGAACACTGAATTCATCAACGAGAACTGCAAGACGTCGGATTTCTTCATTCAATGCTTTGGAAACACGTTGTTCAACATCTTCAACCATACGACGAATTTTATCTTTCATCTCATGTGTTATAGTCATTAATTGTTCTTCCGTATAATTTAATTTATCGTGTACTTGTTTCTTTTTCGCTAATTGGTCGACACGCATACTTTGGGTACGATTCAATATTTCATCCAAAGTTTGTCGGATTTCCCTGATAACAATCGAGACGAAAAATAATTATTTCTTTTCTTTTCTTCGCTTTTATTGAATATACTCACGTAGCAATGTGTTTTCCACGTTGAGAATGCTGCTCGAATTTTGTTTTCACCGCAGACTTTGAGATACATTCTTCAAATTTTCTCTCAAAGTCTTGGAATTCAAAGTAACGATTTTGAAATCCTTCCGCCAATGCGCCATCTGTGATCATGAATAATTAATCATTGTTAATTTAATTGATTTAGAGAATATTATTATATTTATAGATATATCTTGAAAGAGAATTTACTGTGAGCGGGCTGACCGCGTTGTTCTTGCATACGCGCTTGCAATGTTTCTTTTGCTGAGATGAAAAAAATTCGATCTTCCGCGTCTTTTGGAGTATACACTTTCAATTCTTTAGCGAGGAAATCAACAGCACGATCTTGATGCTGTGCTCTTACCTACGACAGAAAATTCCGTTCACCAATTAAAAAAATACGGTTTATATTTTATTTACATTGGTTCCTTCTTCAATTATGTTCTTCAAACTATAAAGCAAATTTACACATTTATTTTAATTTATGTACTGTTTGTTTTGCAGTACATGCAACCAAATCATAAACATAAAATTATGTCTATATATTCAATGATTTCATGCAATCTAGTTTTGAAAGCAAAAATCGCTGTGCAAATTTCATTTTTCACATTTAAATTTCATACTGCTGTGCTTCCAACAATGTATCTCATCATTTTATCATAACTTACTTCTTTTTGCTCATTGACCAGCTAGGACATAATAGTTTAATTACACTATGCCTAGCATTACTCAAAATAATTTAACTTTAAGAAAATTGATTTTTTGTTCCATCCATGATGGAAAAAAAAATAATTTGGCAAATGGATGAAATTTGCCTGAGATACTTTTCATCACGGTGCACAATGAAATATTGAAATCTTCTATTTTTCAATTCCCTAAAATTTCAATTGCTTACCCTCAACGCTACGTGATGAAAAGTAATGAATTGAATCAAGAAAAAGTGGAAATGGAAACTTATAATTGTACTTACTTCTTCGAAAAATTCTGGCTCTGATGCTGATGCATCCCAACGGTTATTCAATATAAATATATTCGGTTTTGACAATCTCGTTGAAACTTTATGGAAGAAATTTTTCTCCTGCAATTAAAAATCCAACAATTAGTTTCCAATGTTGTATAATTGATTATTTGAATCAATAAAATATTGCTCTTTTTTTTATACAATTAACTCACTGTAACCATTAACGTCGACTCGGCATTAGCAACAAGAACAAATACATCAGCGTCCAAACAATGTTTATCAATCCATTCATCAAGATTTGGCGTAACATCAACACCTGGACTGTCAACAAACACTACATCATCGCGTAATAGCAGACATTTTTCTTTTGGCCAAAATATTCGTACTAAATTGCTCTCGCACAATTTTTCTTTACACAGTGCATGACCAAGTTGACCAACTGATAATACAGATTGTTTTTCATTTGAACCATCAGTCATTAAATAAGATTCGCCATTTTCAGATCCTTCAACTTGAAGAAAACAATTTGTTGTGTGTCCAATGCCACTGGGTAATATTTTATCACGTAACATGGCATTTATTACCGTACTTTTACCATTACTCGTTCTAAAACAAAATAAATATTGGAGTAACAGTATAATTTTGAATATAAAGTAATTAAGTATACTTCATTTTTCCTTCCTTTATACACATACCGCCCAAAAAATGCGACTTTCATGTGATCTCGTTTGAGAACATCACGTATACCATTGACTTTTTTAACATAGCCCTGGATATTATCGATTTCCTCTTTATTAATGATATTACCATCATCTTGAAATGCTGCTAATCAATTATATAAAAATTATGTCCATTGTGCAATAAGGCAACAAGACAAATCACTATAAATCATCGGATTAATCCAAATAAATTAACTTACAGTCCATAAACGTAACTGTGTCCTGTACATAATCCTCTATTTCACCAAATATATCATTAATTTTTTTCTTCGCTTTGACGAATATCTGTAGAGGAGAATTTTCAATTCTAGCATCGTTTGAACGTAATTGGCTATCGCCGCCAATCATTGACATTGTACGATTGATGTAGGCAGCCATTAATTCCGTTTATTATTATACTTATATATTGTTTTGATCGTGTGGTATATATTTTTTTTTATATTTTTGTGATGATTGCAAATATAACAAAAATAATGATTGCAAATAGTGAATGTGATTTAACCCAGATTGATTATTGATACCGTGCAGTCAGCATGCAGGAACAAACTGAAACAAACAAAAGAAAAACAAAAGCCGTGAATAAAATATTTTATCCAATCAACAAAAATGAATATTTATAAAATTATACAATAAATAATGTGCATAAAGCCTCTATCAAATAATATAGTGCCTCGAATAATTTTATAAGTTCTAAGTATAAATAATTTTACAATTAAAAACTTTACTGGGTAACAAATAAATATAATAAATAAATAATAGAGAACATATATTTAATATTATTTGGAGCTAACGTCGGCTATACCTTGGACAATAAATAAAATAAAAATCTAATAATGAAGCAATAAAAATATGGAGCAGTGGAAGTGAATACTCATACAATAAGTTTGAATGATTTGAATGAAATTAAACAATAAACATATCGAATTCTACATAACAATTTGTGATTGAGCACGTGTGAGAAAAAAAATAACATTTTACACCTGCTTATTATAGGGCAATGGCGGATCCCGCGAAGTAGCCTCACTATGATTCCAATTACATGTCACGTCCATTCTATGAATGGAAAATAATGATGCTCAATTATGCAATTGAAAATGAAATATATTATTCATAGAGTATGCGTTTTTTTCCTGTATTTTTATCGTTAAATAATGCAATATCATGAATTTGCGCAGTTTTTATCGAGAAATAAATGTACGGAAGGATGTATATTTATATCCATGTTGAAAATTTCGCTCGACATAACCTCACTATGCAATAATAATAATAATAATAATATAGTCATAGATGCTAGAATTATTACATTTAATTGGTCTCAAATGTCCATATAATTGTTTCATACTACCAGACACACAACATTTTGATTAATTTCAACTAATGATAATAAAAGAGCACAAAATTAACAGTACTAAATGTATAAAATGTTGCGACGAACTATGATCACGGTAGATCACTCGTTCACTTTCATTCGGGTCCAACTTAGCCACGTGATACAAATCAATTTTATTATATATGCATACACATATATACAGGTTATATACTTGATATAAATGGCGTATACGTGTCAGTGTTGAACTTGCGGCTAAATATAATTGTTTGTGGGTATAAATATACAGTTGATATGTCAACGTCAAACGAAAAATTGCGTGTAAATATATTTCATTCACCTGTACAATATAATAAATAAAATTATATATATATATAGGAGTGTAAAAAAATAATTTCGAATATTTTCGATTACCAATCTCTGACATTGCAGATTTTAGCTGTGCATGGCTACCGACAAAATGATGCAACATTTAGTGCTAAATTGGGATCACTTCGAAAATCTTTCAAACAAAAAATTAATTTTGTTTTTGTTCAAGCACCACACACCGTTCCACAATTAGAACCAACTGATAGTGACGATGAAGTACCGGACGTTGATGGTGGTGTTCATTTTGGTTTATTGTCATATAAAATTTAATTTTCATTATATTCATTTATGTTTTATTTTGTAATTGTTTAGTACGTGGATGGTGGTTCAATACTGAGGATCATACATTCATAGCGACTGAACCCAGTAATTTGTCAGTTGGTTTTGAAGAAAGTTTGGCTGTTATCGAAAAAGTATTTCAAAATGAAGGTCCATTCGATGGAATATTGGGATTTTCACAAGGAGCATCATTCGTGTCAATTCTTTGTTCAATGCAACAAGCAAAACGTAATAATATAATGGACTACTTGCATTAATCGCTTTTAGTTTATAAGATTTGTACGGGCGATGAAGTTTTTTATTTTATTTTTCCTTACAGAGTTGCCATCGATGAGGTTCAATTTTGCTGTATTGATATCGGGATTCAAATCGTTGTGTGAGCCTCATGCAAAGTTTTATAATGAAAAAATTGATCTTCCTACTTTACATATTTACGGCAGCACTGATCGCATAATACCTACAGGTAAATTTGAAATAATATAATTGAACAGACGTTCAGATAATCCATTCGCAAATTATTCATTTTTGAAATAAAACTGACAAACTCTTTTTTCCGATAAATGTGTTTTATCAATAAAAAACTTTCTTCTACAGGATTTTAATGCAGTATTGTTATCTATGTATTATTGTGTGTTATTCGAATTTTTTTTTTGCTGTTTTGTTAAACAGCTTTAAAAAAAACTGGGCGCTAATGAATTGATCAATTGAATGTTTTATGGATAATTTGATTAATGAATTATTGATGGATAATGTTACAGAAATGGCAAAGGAGCTGGCCGATTTGTTTTTAAAGAACACAATAATCGTTCACGACGGTGGTCATTATGTGCCGGGTAAAAAGTCGTACTACAATGATTTTTTCAATAAAATGCATACAGAAAATATTGGGATTATCAACAATTAACAAATGATTTATAATATATTGGACAGTCAAATTGAAGAAAAAAAATAAAATAAAATGAAAATGAAGAATATGAAAAACTAGAGAAAGAAAAAATAATTGTACATTTGAATAATATATATACATGTGTTATTATTATACTAAATTATTTCATATTTCGTCAAAAATTATATAATAATTGCAATTAAATGATGTAATTAGCATCCAAGGCACCTCTCCATTATTTTCATATTTTTGTGAGCGCTTTATGAAATTTATTACAATTATAATTATTATAATTATTTTCTTCTTAATTCTCTTAATGCGAAATTTTCAGAATTTACTTGAAATATTTCATTAATAATTAATGCAATTGTATTTTATTGACAAGTATATTGTGTGATGTTACTTTATTCTGTAGTTATAAATATTAACGTGCCTTTTAATTTTGAATAAATATGCTAAATAAATTCATAAATTTTGTGATATTTAACATTGTTGTTTAACGGACTCGAAAAGAAATGCCAAAGTTTAATTGATTTAATATTTTTTTTCTCATACTGACCATTCTTATCATTCTATTATATTACAGAATCAACTTTTATAGTTTCCATCGTAATATATTAGAAACGTACCAATGCATATTTTCTGAATTGAAACAATTTCATCGTAATTTCTTTAAACATTCGTTTTTTTCTCGGTATATCTCTAACATGATCTTAGAATGTGTATATTTTCGTTCAATTGTATACAAATTTTGTATGTAAATTAATATATCTATGTGTGTACGCACGTTGGGGTTGGCAGGTAATTTCGTTTATGATTAGTTACCGGCATCAAATTTTTATATGCAGGACAATATTTGAACTAATATGAAATGAAGAATAAAATGAAAAAAAAAATAGAATAACAAATAATTATTATCGCCAACGAAAAAAACATAAAGAAATATTATTATATGAGTAATGAAACGATGTTAATCAATTATTATTATTGCAGCTTTTTACATTAACATTGTGAGTGAGATTCGCAATTATGTGTGTTGATTCTTTATTGTTTTCATTCTCCTGTTTTGTAATTAATTCTCATATTTGTTCGTTAGATAATCTTTTCTACTTTTTTGCTATATTGTAAGCTGTTCCACACAAGTTACAATACCACCCTGTTCAGAGGCAGGCAAGTACATAAAAAAAAAAAAAAGAGGAAAGACTAATACACAACAGAACAATTAATAGATGCCGTTTTTTTTTTTGGTTGTTGCAATCGGCGCTATTCGATAAAGTGAGAAGAAATGAATATAACTGTATGATATACAATTAAATATTTATATATATATATATACGTAGACCAAATACAAGTCACATTAATTTTTTCAATTTCACCATAGCCTTCAATTCAATTTGAAATTCATTTCTTTATTTTCACTAAGTTAATCAATTAGTTAATTAAGGGGTTTGTATGAATAAACGAAAAAAAAAAAAAAAATTAATAATAAAAAAAGAACTAAAAATTCATTTTCTCATTGTTATTTTTTGGACTCTCTGGCCATTTTTCATCAATTGCGCCGATAAATAACATCAAGTTCATCATCAAGTTGTTGTTGCTGTTGTTGATGATGAATCATGAAAATAAATTTTACATCTTGCTTCACGGTGATTGTTCTTGACTATTTAATGCTTCTTGAGATTTCATTACGTCAGGAAGATCGGGCGGCAGTGAATAAGGAGTTATTTCAAGTGGTTCAAATTGTCCATTATCTTGACGTATAGCTAATCCAACTAATGCTGGACATTGTGCTTTAGCTGTTGCCGATGTTAAACCATAATCCGATAATGATTTTCCATCTGACATTGGCATATGGTCTTTATTAAACAATTGTTGATTAGCTGGTAGTATCTTCAGTATACCTAACCCCAAAAAAAAAAAAAAGGAAAATAAAATTAATAAAAATTTTTTTTTTCGTTCATACAAAACTTAATGATAAATATTTTATATTAAATACGTAAACAAATAAATAGTATTATGTCCGTTAATAGAAGTGCAGCTAATTGTAAAATGTATATTTTTAATCCACTACTGCGGAGTCATTGTTTCTTTCTTCTTCGATATCGGATTTTCATCTCTTCTATCCAAAATTATATATGTAAAAATCAGAGGAATAATAATAATTTATTGAATGAAATATACCTTCAATAATTTTTTTGAGCTCCAATACAGTTGTATTATCTTTTGCATCGGTGAAAATTGTTGTTTTTTTCCGTCTAATCATTAAAAAAACATCCTGAAATATAATGATGAGTATGTATTTGTAGGTTAGATAATATAAATTTGCGTACTGTAAAATATTTCATTGGATTAATGTAAATTAAATTGCAAAAAAACTTACCATTATGTACTATTTTAAGTTTGGCTACAATTTACTGAATAATAAATGATATTTGATGTACACGCCTTCAACGTTTTACTTTATTTTAATGCTCACTAGTTTTCGTGTGAGGTTAAAATAAGACAGCTCAGCGCTGTCAGTTATATGTACGATAAGCACAAAGTTATTTTCTAACTCTCTGCTGTACATGAGAATTAAGTATTCTTTCCTTTCACACCCATCTGATACAAAAATGAATACATAATATGAATAACTTTATTAAATTCAAATAATTATAAATATACGAATTTTATCTTAGCAAATAATGTTTGATTAATGTATTATTTGCCCTTTTTTTTTTT
>CAJUYH010001465.1:0-41488 GCA_910591685.1 Galerucella tenella | reverse complement strand
ATAATTTGCATTCCACATGAAGTTTTCCAAAAAGGGGAAGGGAATATTTTTTTTTGCCTTCCCCTCCACGAAATAAAATGTGAGACTTTATATACAGATCGCGAAAAGTCTATTCGAGCCATACGATTTACACAAGTACGACGAGGAAAATATGAGCAAAACTACTGGAAAGAGAGAGAAGAATAATTGTGCGCAGTCAGCGTTGGGCGTGTTTTCAGTTCCCGCTACTAATCTGATATGAAAGCAGCGTTATCTTAATACGGGATAACGCCGTATTTATTGGGAGGTATTCGAGATTGGTAATATTATTGACTTTTGAAAAATAAGTGAGGTCAACACAAAAAAGAAAATAAATGTACAAATTACAATCTGCAATAAAAAAATCCATAGGTACACTGCTTTCGATTTAACATTGTTGCCGACAAAAATTGGGAATATCTTTTACAGATAAGTACATTTGGCAACAGCTAACTACGCACAATTATTCTTCTCTCTCTTTCAAGTGTTTTTCTCATATTTTGCCACACTTGCTCTCTCTTTTTCAAGTGTTTTTCTCATATTTTCCTTGTCACACTTGCACAGACGTTGTCCCGTGCTTCTTGTCATATTATACTAACTTTGACAATTTTATTTTGATTGAAAATATCCTATTACAAATTTTGGGTGGAAAAATCAAATAGTATCTTTAATTTCCTGATAGACGGAATATGTATTCTTTTTTTAATTTCTTGGGAAATTAAACCACAATATTTTTGAATTCTTTATTTCAACGTTTCGGTAGCGTTCCAGCTACCGTTGTCAAGAAAAAATAAGTAAAAATTAATTTTTTTTATCCCTAACTGACACAACAGAAAAAATTTGACAACATACAGAAGATATTTAGACGGAATATGTTTCCGAAAAATCTACATTCCTGAATTTTCTTCCAATTTCGAGGACGAACAAATTTTTTTTTATTTTATTAGTTAGACATGAAAACCCCATTTAAAAAGCATTGGTCATTTACGCACGCGTTTGGGTGTTATAATGAAAGTCCCATATAAAAAGCGTTGTATAATGTATGATTTCGCACATTTTTTTTGGTTCGTAAATTGTGGTCGTAGATAAAATTTTTTTGTTATAGTAAAGTAACTTTTTCATTGAAAAGTCACTCTTTCGTCCAACCGCCCTCGTATATAAATATTTAGAATTATTTATACAAAAAATTAAGCTAAACATGGATATTGTGATTAATTCAACTATCTATTTCCTAATTATTAGCATATTATTGATATCCCATTAATTATTGACCTACCTTATACATGTAAAAAAATCCTATTTATGCATTAAAAAGTGTATTCACTCTCACATAAATAGTAAACTGTTCATTCCCTCTAGAAACGTATATTTCCGCGGATTTCTTAACAGTACGTACCTATCCCCACCTAATCAAATACTTTTTACAACTGGCCTATATTTCGATCTTCTCGGTCATCTATTTTTACATTTACTCTTAGTTGTTGATGAGTTCATCGACCTCTGTTGTTCTGAATAATAATATACGATATTGTCAATCCGCGAAATACTCTGAATCGACAAAAGCCGATAACCTAATTCGGTGTCAGTCACTGCACTACTTCGAGCATTGTTAATTGTCGTGACCTCAATAATTGCAAGTAACTACCAAAATATTGACCCAGATTCTATGCTTTTGTTTGCTGTTTTATCAATTTTTTTTATTCTACTTTTAAAATTATAATACACTAAGCTTTATTATAATACTACTTACGTTTTTATTTCGATGCAATTATATAAATTGCACCAGTTTCGCTCGAGGTCGATGACCTAAACGCTATTTCTCATTGTTATTTAATGGGAATTTATTTTTATTATCCCATACATCTTCCCTTTTTTATCTGTTGGGTTTTTAGGGGAATTTTATAGGTCGATTGTTATCCAATGAAATATTTTTGCGATAATTATTATACCTACCTAAAGTTGGGGCAATACGCGAATGAAGCAACCTTACTTTGTCTCTCTCTTACGTGCTTGAATCGCTGCGGGTGGAAATGAGACTTCCACTCTCACTTTCACGCACTGAACTGGCCTCGCGAGTTTTAGCTTTTGCGGGTTAACAACCGGGAACTAGGTCAGATGGTAACACTGGCGAACTCGATCGCTCGCGACTGAAGGCTCAGTGTTCTCTCGTATTTCTCGCAGTTTGGTCGAATATACATTTTAGTTATAATATTATCGATCACGTTATGTGCAATTAATTCATTAATTATGATGGCTGTGTTAAATTGTACAGAGTCCTTAGTGTCACAAGGGTCAGTTGTCCGTAGTGTGGCTGATGATAGTAGTAGTTCGGGATGCGATAGTGATGATTGTCTTCAAAATGAGTGTTCTTCGCAGGGTTTCTTCAGACGCAGCATTCAACAGAAGATACAATACAGACCGTGTACCAAAAATCAGCAGTGCTCCATCCTCAGGATCAACAGGAATCGCTGCCAGTATTGCAGGCTCAAAAAGTGTATTGCTGTTGGAATGAGCAGAGATGGTAAGCATGTTTATTATTTGTATTTTGTTTCGTAAACAACGACATCTTTTAAGAATATAAAATATTTGTCAGTAACAATTGGAAAAAGCATCAAGTTAATTCATCGAGTACCTACTCACAAAGTATAATAAGCAGCTCTTACGATTTGTTTGTTTTAGAACAATGAAAATCGTTATGTATTAAAAGTACCGTTAAGTTTTTAATTCTAAACATTTTACTATTTAAATGTAACAGTTAAAATACAAGTAAATAATATTTATTATTTTTAATATTATATTCTTGAAAGATGTTGTGGTAGGTTGCACTCCAGGTATTTTTTTCCAACTGTTGTAAATATGCATATCAACATTTTTGTGCAAGGCTACAAATTGAGAACAAAGTAATTCCCCGTGAATTGTGTAAATATAGGTCATCCAGGTCCAGGGGTGAACGACCTCTGCAAGATTTTAACTTCGGTGCGCATACGAGAAAGTTCAACGTGCTCTAGGTGAATGACCTCGTCGCCAATACTGGGTCATTTCTACCCTGCTACTTTTTGGGAATCCTTAACGATCTTTATTCAGTTAAATGCTTTGGGATTTTCCTAATTAATTTTATGATGTTAGCGCAGGCGATTATTTAACTTTTTCTACTTTTTTAAAAAACCTTTTTAAAAAGAAAGGTTTATTCGATTGTCATTTTATTTTTCAAAACCTCTTTATGAGGAAGTCATTCAGTTATTTGAAATTTTCTGAAAAATTATAAAATTTGCGTAAGCCATTATTTTACATAATTATAAATCTAGAACTGTTATTGTTATTAGCCTAGTCAAAGTACACATAAAACCTCACAAAAAGTACCAAAAATTTGAAAATTCAAAATTGAGTACCTATTTATAAAGGTTGTATTTAACATAAGAAAAACTTTCCTATGCTAGGCATGCAATTTTCCGAAAAATCGTTGAGTAAATTTTTTTTGTTTTGCTTTTTTCACTCTATTTGTTTAAATAATGAAAACACAGAAAAATGTTCAAATCATAAATTTTAGCTAATACATTTATCTACAAATTTTATCTGAAAAGTTTTTCTGTAAATTGAAAAGTTTACGAGATAAAATTAATTTCAGTGGTAGTGAATTCGTGGATACGCGCGAACGGCCCGTGACCCAAATTAATTAACCGCTCGACTTAAAAGTTAATAATTTTGGGCTTATAACACTGAAAAAATAAATAAACACATGTAAAATGTAGAGAAAGATCTCAACTTTTAGATAGAAATACTTTCTAATTTGAAAAAGTAGATTTTCTAACTGTAAAATCAGTTTATTTATAAAAAACTAGGGCTAAAAAGTCAATAAACAAATATGATTCCTATTCAATTAATACTTATCCCAGCGATAATTCCTTTCAGATTCAGCATTGCAAATGAGCATAAAACATTATTATTATAAAAGCAAAGATATCAATATTTCGAATTTTAAACAAATGCTTCTTAAAAATCCAATTTTACTTGTTTTTTTAGACTTCATTCAATTATATCTTTTTTCGAATTTAATATAATTCAATGAAACATTACCACTAAACACATATTCCTAATTTATATTGATATAATGTCTTATTATTTGGACTGTAAGCTACAAAAACTTCTAGAAATATAGTATACCATTAAAATTTCCTAATTTTAATATATTACAATTAATATTGGATAAGAAAATCCCTTTTTTAAATAATTCCAGACTCATTAGATTTTTAAATAAAACACGTCAAATTATTAATGATTTATTATAATTATATAAAAACTGAAGTTTTAATTGTAAACATGTGATTTGATTGAAAATATGTCAAGAAACTCCCGCCTTTTTTTATTTGAATGAAAATATGTTGATATTTAACTGTAACAAATAATGGAGATACTTCATTTTATTAATTTCAACGTATCATTTAATTTTTACATTAAACCTTGTGTTTACTATATTACTATTTAAATATTTGAATTTCATAATGGACCTCTTCAGTAGATGTTCAAATCCCGAAACAAATAATATTTATATGAATGCTTACTCATATTTTCACAACTAGTGCAGCTAATCACTAAGATTTTTGTCAACAATATTTACCCATATTGGCCTAAAAAGGACTATTCAACGAAACGTTCAAAGCGAGCGCTAGCTTTCCTCACTAGAGCAATAAAAAACTGAAAAGATACAATTTTTGACAATTGACATATTATTTTTTCAATATATCGCAATCTACAGCTCGACAGCCTATCTAATATCTTGCACAATAATTTTATTGCAAGCAAGTAGCTGGGCGCTAAATCGTGTTGAGGCCATCAACTTCGCTTGAACTCTAGTCTCGAGATCATTGTGCTACATAGAAAACACGGCGCGCACTTTTACTTCATTCAACCATTATCGTTTACGCAACCGTGGTTCGGCCAAAATTGAGAAAGATCACACCAGAGGTATACGTTACGTTTGTATGCAACTTTTATGTTCACGGATTTGGGCTACTTTTCGTACGTCTGTTGTCATAATCGATGTACAGGATATTGTTTCGAGAATTGTTCTAATTTTGAATTGAATTTTAAAAATTGCTTGTGTCGTTACAAGTGAAATTCAAGCAAAGCGGTTTCGATGGTTAGGCCAAGTGGGTAAGATGGTTGACGAAAGGTATATGAAGAAAATGCTTCTTGGAGGTGAAGGGAGTGAGAAAAAAGGGGAACGAGCTAGGAAGAAATGTATTGATGCTGCTAAAGAAGACTTGAGACAGTTAGGAATAGAGGATTGCAAGAAATCGAATAAAATAGAGAAATATAACAAAAAAAGTAACACTCATTAAAATTTTATTTACAGCTTGTTCAATTGAAACCCATCTTTGGTCAGGTTAGCCTTGGAAACAATTGTAATCATTCAACGGCCCTTTTCCAACATTAGTAGTGTATGCAAACGTCACACTGATCTGTTTATTTCGTTTATATTTGACAGCGATTTTAAGTATTGTGACTTTGAAATGGCGTTTGTTGTTAACAATCCGTCCAAATGTGATAATGCTCGGCCTCATGTTGCCAACGTAGTGGAAGAAAATCTGCAACGAAAGAAATGGAGGATATTAGAGCATCCACCCTATAGTCCCGATTTATCGCCTTGCGATTTTCACATCTTTGGGCCACTAAAAAAGGCGTTAAAAGGTAACCGTTTTCAGTCGGACGCAGAAGTACAAAACGCTGTGAAAGAATTCTTCCAGCAGCAACCACAAGAATTCTATAAGCAGGGTATACATCGGTTGGTGGAACAGTGGGATATGTGCCTCAATTGTAGTGGTAGTTATTTGTAACTGTACTTGTCAATAAATTTTTCCTGGACCAAACATGGGTTTCAATTGAACAAGCCTCGTAAAATCATTTAAATCATCCAAAATACCAAAACCTACAACTTCACAATAATATTTGCACTTTTCATTTCTTAGCGAGGCTCATAACCTCACTCCCCTTATTATTATTTTTTTAATAAATGGTTACTTTTACCTAGATTTTTACACTTGGCTATTAGGTGAAAGTGATCGTTGAGTTCAACGAAAGCTTACACTTGCATGTCTTACGTTTCTAACTTCCTAACGAGTGAAAGTGTTTCGTAACAGATTTGAAATCATTTTGTTGTTTTTGAATGTTTTTTTTTTCTCGTAGCAAATATCTAGCAATCGTTGAACTCTGCCATACTTTCTATATTAAAAGTTAATCTTTCACTGAACATTCAATTATTGTTGCTTCATTATTTTAATTTGGAAACAATCGTTCGTTTTCACAAATATTATTTAAATAATTTTATACAGCGTGTCCTCGGATGGAGTATCCTATAGGATTTTTTTTATAGAAAATTCAATTCTGAATCGAATGGCGTAGACTAGAACCTTGCAAACCTTAAGGATCCCGAGATATTAGCCAATAAGTGAAGAAATGTCAAAAAGTCAGACTCCAGGTTTTCATAAAACTGGCCATAAAATGAGACCGGTTTCGAAAAACATGAATTTTATTTCATTTTATGGGGTTTCAGAACAAGCAAAATTTTTTATCAAGAATAACATTTTTCACTAAATTCATATTTAAAAATTTTTCACCTATAGGATACTCCATCCGTGGACACGCTGTATATAGTTATTTATTCGCTTTGCCCAAGAATAATGTTCTTCTAAATCAAGTGTCATCAAGAGTAAATAAAGTAGAAAATTTTTATTTTCATTTTTTCAAATTTTATATTGTTAATTTTCCCTAATTAAAATGATTTAATAATAATATAAATTATAATTCCAATTGGTGAATGTAAACACCTTCCTAACAAAATGACTCACGTGTAAGATACTACAAGTTCACTACGATATTTCACAGTTTGCTCTAGATACTCGAGAGCTGCTGCGACCTAGCGGCAAAAACCTGTATTAGAACAGTAAGCTCGCGCTCAGTAGCGGATAAAGATCACTGTCCTGTTGCGTTGCCAAGTCACCTGAAAATCAGCATACGATGGACAATTTTTAATATTTTGATATGGAATAAAATTTATATTTGTTATTTTTTAGTTTTGAGTAAACTAAATCTTTTTGCGATTCCTTGTTTTCATGTTTCTTGATGAAAAAATGGGTTTTATTTTATAACAAATCAGATAAATTAATGTAGGTTTTTATTTTAGGTAAATTATTTTTTTCCAAGTGTAAAGAATTTGTTGATTTTAAAATAGATACAAAATTTTGTGGTGATAATTACGAAAATTATTATACTTAACACACCACCTTAGTTTACTATGTAACGAAGTATATTTAAATAAATTATAATTAAATTAAATTATTATTATTTTCTTTTATCTTTCAAATACTTGGATGAGATAATATTTAGTAAAAAACTGCCTAACAATTTTATCGTTTTTTTCAAATGTTCAAAGACTTGTTTGGAAGAGAATCTGGCAACGCCGAAAGTATATAAATTGTAATGGTGATAGCCCACCTTCACATTTAAACGACCACGAAATTCCTGGGTTCTCATTCATTTAAGTAGGCCTTGCAAATGATACGCTTCATTTTGTTGAGATGAAAGTGTACAATTCTTGCAGCTTTCTTTTTATCATTTTTTGAAAACAATAAATGTAGTATTAGATGATCTTTCTAAATAGAGCTATTTTTTTAAAATGTACTTAATGACACTCAATTGATAATTTCAAAAATTTATATTCTCAATAAATATTAAATTTTTAAATAAAATAAAACCTTATATTTGTTTAACTTACACACTTACACACTATAAGAATAACATTATTGTTTTAACAATGCTTGTGGTGACATTGATGTTTAAATATTTTTGACATTTGCTCTTGGTTCAAGGTAACCATATTTTTCGATTTATTTAAATGAATACGCAAATTACACTTTTTTACATCAAAACAAGTTCTTATTTACATTAATGTAAGGTCACAATCTAAGTGGTAATTCACACTCTACAATGACTTTAATTATTGTTTTTTGACATATTATTATGCAAATAAAAGAGGTTGTTTATACACAATTCTAAAAATATATTTAAAAAAAAAACGGTTTTTTATTGTTTTGGGGTATTGCCAATTATCGTACAGTACTGTACTGAGTGTTCTGGGTCAAAAAGTTAATTAGGTCACTAGAAATTTAGAAGGCAGTTAGCCATAATGATAACCCATATCAACAATAGGAAAATAGCATATTCTGTATTTATTATTTCATTTAATAAATATTTTCAGGTTTTTTCTTATTAATATTTATTATTAATTCTTTTAAAACTGATTCGAGTCCGTCTCTGTGTTCCGTCGGTCCCGGGCTGCCCTCTAGGTGGGTGACGGGGGCACCGAGCGTCCTTGTCATTTCCCCGTTCCCCCTTCTCTCCCCTCTTTTCGTATGTTAACGTTCGGCGCGTCGTCGTCGTCCAAACGAGCGACGCAGCAGCTCAAGTTCAAGGGTGATGGAGGGGAATTATCCGCGAGTGGGGGGCCTGTTAGAGGAGAATTGTGACCGTGGGTGCTACACGCCTGTCGCTGAGTGATTCGCGCCACTATTCGCTACGATCTCAACGTGTACGGGAATGCCAGACCGCGCTGTTCTTCGCGCTTGCAGCCCGATTGTTCGTCAACCTTATCGCGTACATGTGATTTCTGGTGAAAGTGCTATACAAAAGTGCAAAATGGGTGGTGAAGAGTTACCTATACTTAAAGGAATATTAAACGGTGTTGTCAACTATCATAACGCACGTAGGTGTTTTTTTTATAAAAATTTCAAAAATTATTTTGCGTATATAATTTTTGTAAATGACTTTTTAAAATGCTTTCAAAAAATATAGTCTAATCTCAGTTACAGTATAAAAATATAATACTTGGGCATTTTACAAATAAATCATTATTAATGTTTTGCAAAATAAAATAAAAATATTTAATTGTTCATTTTCTCCAAAAATAATAATTAAGCTCTCATTAAATCTAAATAGTTTTTAAATGTTTAAAAAATAGAATACTAAAAAAACAATATATTTTAATAAATGGATTTGTTTGTGGATTAAAAATGGGTATGTCGTATTTAAAAGGAAGTTATTCATAATTGAATATTAGAAATATATTCCTAAATGAAATTAAATTTGAATGGCTTACATATACTCACGCCGATCACTTTTTTGACAATCGAATAAAATACTTTCTCATTGACCTAGAACACTTTCATCTGTGTGAAAGCAAATTTCTCTCCCGCATTTTCCATACTATATTATGGAACCAAACACTTTCTCCTGTCGTTCGGTACCTTTTTTTTAACGGATCGGAACAGATGTAGAGCAGCTGACACAAGCCACGTAAAAAAGGGCACCTGGACGTGCGCCCTCTATTTAAAATGTTTTTTAATCTTTAATCCCTTGTTTATATAGTTTGATTATTTACATATTTTTTTTTAATTACAGCTGTCAGATTTGGTAGAGTGCCGAAAAGAGAAAAAGCCAGAATTTTGGCTGCCATGCAACAAAGTTCAAATTCGCGTTCAATAGAAAAGGCAATCAGTGCCGAACTAGAAGATGAACAGAGGTTACTTGAAACCGTCGTCAGGGCTCACATCGACACCTGCGATTTTACAAGAGAAAAAGTCGAACCTATGCTACAACGGGCAAGAGATCATCCCTCTTACACCGCCTGTCCACCCACCTTGGTAAGTATTTTAAATTAAAATATTTTTATTTATACGCCATTAAAATAAATTAAATTTCATGGGACATTCTGTACGTTTGGTAGACGGTTGAACGGAAATAGGGCGCACATATAAAGTACCCTAAACAAAAGCGTAAATAGCCAGACCTGTCGACCTTGTGTGCAGGGGGACAAGCGGAAACATTCAAGGCTTCGTGATATCGTCGTCTCTTTTGCTCTTACCTTTATCGGAATTGAAACAACATGAGGACGACAATATTCTAATATAACCTTTCTGAAATTTTATCTAAATTATTTAAAAAACGCTTAATCTGCTCCGAATTTTTATCGTCATATTGCACGAGTGTATTTTTTAATCTCATTAAAAATGTATCTACGTGACGAACCTTCAGATCGATCGTTGTAACCTTCTCCAAGCTTGACAAAGGTTATTCTATTTATAACTTTGGCGTATATTTCGAAAATATTCCAATTTTTTCGTTTGAATAATTTAGACTAAATAAATTTTTTTCTTTACAGGCATGTCCGCTGAATCCCAATCCACAGCCTTTGACAGGCCAACAGGAAATGTTGCAAGACTTCTCCAAGAGATTCTCTCCTGCAATTCGCGGAGTCGTCGAGTTCGCTAAACGTATTCCTGGTTTTACTTTGTTGGCTCAAGACGATCAAGTTACTCTGTTGAAAGCTGGAGTATTCGAAGTGCTACTAGTGCGTCTCGCGTGCATGTTTGATTCTCAAACGGCTAGTATGATTTGTTTAAATGGACAAGTGTTAAAACGTGACTCAATTCACAATAGTTCTAATGCTCGCTTCTTGATGGACAGTATGTTCGATTTCGCGGAGAGAATGAATTCTCTCAGACTATCCGATGCGGAGATTGGACTTTTTTGTTCGGTCGTCGTGATCGCCGCCGACCGTCCTGGTTTGAGAAACACCGAATTAATCGAAAAGATGCATAACAAGCTTAAATCTTCGTTACAAATGGTCATCGCGCAAAACCATCTCGGTCAACCACATATTATGGAAGAATTGATGAAGAAAATACCGGATCTCCGTACTTTGAATACTTTGCATTCTGAAAAATTGCTCGCTTTCAAAATGACAGAAAAGCAGCAGATGATGCAACAACAACAACTCCACAATTCATGGAACGGTCATATGGAAGAAGAAAGTAATAGTAAAAGCCCAGCCGCTTCTTCGTGGTCGTCTTCTTCTGATGTTACTATGGATGAAGCTAAATCCCCGCTTGGTTCCGTCTCCAGCACCGAGTCGATGTGCTCATCAGAAATGACTTCTATTCACGAATACCCTCATCCAAATAGTCACCATATCAGTTCGAATATAACAAACGCACCGCTTTTAGCCGCCACTTTGGCAGGAGGAGTCTGCCCTCACAGACATCGAGCAAATTCCGGTTCGACTTCTTCTGGTGATGACGAACTAGCAGCAACATCACATTTGATTCATAACGGCATAACAATAACCCCAGTTTCCCGGCCATCACACAATCCCCATCCCAGATTCCGTAAACTGGATTCTCCAAGTGATTCTGGAATTGAGTCTGGAACTGAAAAAGTTGAAAAACCCACGTCTGTTTGTTCCAGTCCACGATCATCAGTAGACGACCACCATATAGTCGAGGATATGCCTGTTCTTAAACGCGTGCTTCAAGCCCCACCATTGTACGATACCAATTCTCTTATGGACGAGGCCTACAAACCACACAAAAAATTCAGAGCCTTGAGGAACAAAGATTCCGCAGAGGCGGAACCAGTGGTTATTATGTCCCCCCAACCAGTGCAATCTCAGTTACAATTGCAATTAACGTCAGCTCCGCAATCTAGTTTGTCCAGTTCGCATTCGATGTTGGCCAAATCTTTGATGGAAGGTCCAAGGATGACGGCGGAACAGATGAAGAGAACCGAAGTTATTCATAACTTTATAATGAGAGGTGAATCTCCTTCGGCTTCTCCCATGGTAACTGCTGCTCCTACGGCTTGTCCTTACAAAACGTCGAATGGATCGCTGTTGCAGCCTGCGTGGGCTACTAGTGTGATAACTACGACCGCTCGTCAAAGTCAAATGCATTGCAACCCCACACCGCCTCCTCAACAGACGCAGGACTACAATAGGTTGTATTTGCACCCGCAG
Organism: Galerucella tenella; assembly: GCA_910591685.1. Classification (NCBI taxonomy): domain Eukaryota; kingdom Metazoa; phylum Arthropoda; class Insecta; order Coleoptera; family Chrysomelidae; genus Galerucella; species Galerucella tenella. The sequence goes on along the minus strand of CAJUYH010001465.1, from coordinate 29,625 downwards.
CAGTCTCCGCATTCAACTTCACCCGCCCCTTCGCAGTCGAGATCTCCCGTTAGTCCGCACTCGTCTTTATTAATGTCGATACCAAAAATGGTGGAGTTACAGGTAGATATAGCGGATTCACAACAGCCTTTGAATTTGTCGAAAAAGTCCCCGTCGCCGTCACCGAGGCCGATGAAGGTGGTGACTTTGGAGGTGTAAAATAGCCGCTGCGGTTGTTTCTGAACCGCTTCTTCGTGAGATTAGTACAAAGTGGAGTGCACATGCCTATCGCCAACTGAGACTTTTTTGCAAACGTTCGTTTGCGCCCCAGAGGACATTTTTAGGTGCCACTTTTGATCGTGTTACAAAAAACCAAATAATTTATAATTACTGTATATTATTCAGTCCCTACTATTAGGGATGGGCGATTATCAAAAAGTATAATCGATTATATAAAATAATCGATTATTTCAGATTAATCGAAAATAATCGATTAATTGATAATAATCCATTAATCAAAAATAATCGGTTAATCGAAAATAATTTACTTTTAATATAAATCAATAAGTATCAAAAAATGATAAATATGCAGGTTAAATGTGTAAATCATCTATTAGTGTACTCAAAGAAATGATCACTTCCATAAATTGATTATTTTCGATTAATCGGGTGTTTCCGATCAATCGATTATTTTCGATCCCTCGATTTTTTTCCAAATCGATTATTTGGTTATTTTCGATTAATCGATTATTTTAGATTGTACGATTATCGATTATTTTTAAAAATATATATCGATTAATCGATCACCCGATTAGTCGATTATTTTTCGATGAATCGATTATTTTGCCCACCCCTACCTACTATCTCTGTCTACATAGTCCGCGGAAAAAGAATCGAAACATTTTGAAAAATGATCGAAAAGGTGAAATATCGATAGTAGAAAATTGTGAGTTATGGATAAATTTGATAAAAAAATGTTGGGAAGAGTGCGCGATATTTTTCTTTTCGATGTTTCAAGATATTTTTCCGTTGTTTATATAAATATATGTATGTTAATGTGTGCCCCTCATGTTATGTTGTAGTTGTAGTAGGGAGGTGACGTCCCAGATTCTCATGTAAAGTTACTTCCGCCATGGTCAGAATAGGGCGCGTCTTTTTGTACATAGCGGACCAACAAACCCTATATTAAGCGCTCTGTCCTGAATTTTCTGTCTGTAGTTAAGATTTAAAACAATCACTAATTTGAATAGTTCCATGTAAATGAAAAAAGATCGATTAAATTGGCATCAGCACCCAAATCAATCCTATTATGTAAGTAATTATATTATTGTTTAATATATGTGATACATTGATTTGTAGGTTATACAGGGCACACCGAAAATCCGGAATACTTTTTTAACATTTAACAAAACTTGGACACTACGATATTTATAAAAAAAAGTTTAATTAGGTAAATTATTAAAACTTAAATTAAATTAATACTCTCTTAAATAAATATTTATTGAATTAAAATTCATCTTGAATAAAGAGAAAGTTGGTAAATAAATTTTTTAATACTGAGATAGTCATTGTTTTATTTGTAAATAAAGAATTATTATAATTGATAATATTATTGTTGAAGTATTCCGGATCTTTAGATGGCTCTATATTTATGGAAATAAGTTTGTGTTTTTGCGTATCTCAGTTTGTAAAAAGAGACTCTCATAATCATTATCATGGATCCATCATCCGCCTGTTTGTATATCACCATTGTTTCATACCATTTTAAGATTAGTAAAAGGCGTTTCAGGGGGGATCGTGAGACTGAGGGAGGTATGCGATGCGTCCCATCGTACTATGGCCGATCATATTTTTGGGGGCCAACTCACCTGTATTGCTCCTCCCATGTTTGTCTCCCTGTTCGCTGTTATAGGACGTGCAATTCTGTCCCCAACCGATTTTTAGCCTATTTTTCTGAATAGTATTTTTGAACATTTACTGGAGCCATAGTTCGAAAAAGGAAACAATACAAAAAAAAACATTACTTTTGTGTATTTATTTTTTAGTTTTTTTATAAAAAGTATTTATATTAGATATTACTAAATTATACTACAAAATTTAAATAAATTATTCTATTTATTTACAAATTAAAGAAAATTTTAGGATAAAAAAAATTCCCCTTTTTATGACTCCATTAATTGTTATTTATTTGTATTTATTTTATTTCTATTGTTAATATTGTTTTTCATTGTCTGTTTTCTGTTAAATGGGCGGACACTTGATCAATAAAAACAATGTTTTTTGTTGATTTTGTGAACATTCTTAACATAAACAATTGTATTTTTTTTTGTAAATTGGGAGCTTGTTGAGGCCGACAGAATAAACATGTCTTGGTGATATTATCATTTGTATTTGTTTTATATTCCCAATAACCCCACTCCTACCTATCTTATTAAATTAAGCATTAAAGGATAACAAAAAAGTGAATAAATCAAATTAGTGAAAAAAGGATAAATTATAAGAAATTAATGGAAAGCAGATTAAGAACTGAAAAGGTAAGTGCATTATTTATTTTATTTATTAAAGCTGGTAATTTTTTTAGGCCAGTCGGCATGGGTCATTTTAGACCAAAAGAACTGGTAATAAGCAATACGGCTGATTTTTTTATGAGTACCTTAAAGTATGTAGATTAATATAAAAAAAAGTTTACCAGTCTATCGACTTCCCAGGTTATAAAAAAATTGGAAACTTTTTTTTAAAATTTTTTAACATTTCGCGCTGGGAGGAAGGTAGAGAAAAATAAAAAATACCACCGTGTAGGGGAAGTGTTTTGCAATAAAAAAAATCTCTTGCGTTTTTCTCGTCCGATCAATGGTTTGTCCGGAAAAAATTCGGTAAACTAAGTATGTGCTCCGCATCCGCCCGACTCTGCTATCAATCATCTTTTATACCTTTTAACTATATTTATACATTTTGCTCGTTGAATATTAATCTTCATATTACAGGAGTATCAAATTTTATTTTGAAAAAATAAAGAAGATTCCTACCCGAATCTATAAAAATTACTATTTTCGCTTATAATACAAAAAATCATTGAATCCAAAAATCTATGTGAATTAATTAATTTTGTAATTATATATTCTTGATCTCAGAAGTTTCCTCAACATTTCTACGCAAACCCCATTAAAATTACTTCAGTTTTATTAAAGTTACAGTACCTACTTAATATATATATTTTCTTGTAAATTCAAGATTCCTAAAATTTACAAGATAATGAAAAGTGTCTTGTTTCGTAATTAGGAAAAATTAATTATACGTAAATTTTTGTAATGGAACAGACCTCCTGAATAACAGTTTCCATCCTTCGGAAAATTGTTTCAACGCCTTCTTATTATATTATTTTTTTTTATTGATATACTCGGTTTTTGATTAGAATATAATATTTATATTATATATGAGTAATTTGCTAAAAATGATTATGTGCTATAACAAAAAAATGCCACCTTAAAGCTGACACTTCCCCCTTCAAAACGCTCTATTAGAATTATTTATATCAACATTATAACTGTACAATAATAGTTTATAATGTACTCCACCGCGCTTCATAAAATAGAGTCGCGCGGATGCGGAACACATACTTAGTTTACCGAATTTTTTCCGGACAAACCATTGCTCGGACGAAAGAAACGCTCGAAACTTTTTTTGTTGCAAAACACTCCCCCTACACGGTGGTATTTTTTATTTTTCTGTACCTTCCTCCCAGCGCGAAATATTAAGGAATTTCGAAAAAAAAAAGTTTTTCGATTTTTTTTATAATTTGGGAAATCGATAGACTGGTAAACTTTTTTTTATTTCAATCTACATACTTTAAGGTACTTATAAAAAATAAATCAGCCGTATTGCTAATTACTTGTGGATGTTACACCTATCGTCTTGCCTATTTATTATTAGCCAAAACTTCAATCTACCCTAAGCGTACGATAGAATTTTTATGAGAGATTCAGTTCTATATTAATTTACATATCATGCTCGTACGATTAAATATTTTTGAAGGTACAATTTATTTGTTAGAATTTTTATTGCAAATATTTCTATCTACCCTTAGTGTACGAAACAATTTTTATATTAATTTACATATCATTTGCATAGGATTTAATATTTTCAAAGGTTCAATTTATCTTTAAGAATTTTAATTAGAAAAAATTGCCATCTACTCTGGCGTACGATACAATTTTTATGAGAGCTCAATTTTCATATCAAATTACTTATCATGTGCGTTCTATTAAATATTTTGGAAGGTTCAATTTATTTATCTTCTGTATGTTCCTTGTGGTATATTATTCATTCTTTTTTTAATTTCTTGGGAAATTAAACCACAATATTTTTAAATTCTTTATTTCAACGTTTCGGTAGCGTTCCAGCTACCGTTGTCAAGAAAAAATAAGTAGAAATTAATTTTATCATGAACAAAGTTGATTATGATTCAAAAGTAATGGATTTATTAATAAATGGCCCTTATACTAAGCTACCAAATGATCCTACCAAATCTATTGAAAACAAAATTTGTAAAACACTTTTCAAATTCAAGAACGAATTTGCTAGTCGTGAAAGAACAATGTTAACACCTAAATACAGTAAGCCACCACATTTTTATGGTCTGCCAAAAATTCATAAACAAAACATACCATTGAGACCAATTTGTAGCACTATTAATTCCCCATGCAGTAAACTATCGAATCATATATTGAAAATTATTGAACCCCTCGCGGGACAGACAAATTCATACATCAGAAATAGCAATCATTTTATAGAAAAGCTATCAGATTTGAATTTCAACAAAAACCATTATTTGGTCAGTTTTGATGTAGTTAGTCTCTTCACGAATGTACCGGTACAAAAAACAATAGAACTTGTCCAATCAAAATTAGAAATTGATCAGACCCTTACAGAAAGAACCAAATTGAGCGCAACAGCAATAATAGAATTATTAAAATTATGTATAACAAAAACATATTTTCAATTCAATAATGATTTTTATGAACAGAATTTCGGTCTTGCCATGGGCTCTTGTCTCTCACCAATTTTGTCGAATATTTACATGGAACATTTTGAAGCCGAAATAGTAAATAATCAAAAATTAAAACCAATTGTCTGGTGGAGATATGTAGACGACATCTTCGCAATATGGCCTTATGATTTAATATCTCTTGATGATTTAAAAAAAATATAAATGAAGGAGAGGAATCTATAAAATTTGAAATTGAAATAACAATTTTTTGCCATTTTTAGATGTTCTTTTTAATAAAACATCTACAGGGTATGAAACGAGTGTATACCGCAAACCAACACACACTAATAGATATTTGAATTTTGACTCTAATCATTCTATAAGCGTTAAAAAAGGGATAGTAAAATCTTTATACGATAGGGCCAGAATCATTTGTTCTAGTGATGATCAATTTACAAAGGAGAAAACTTTTTTAAAAGATGTTTTAAATAACAATAATTACCCTGCAGAATTTGTAAATAAGGAGATTAAGCATATAGAGAGGGGCTCATTGTTAATACCCCATAACAATAATATTAATAATTCAGCTAACATAATTTTTAGAAACTTGACAATACCGTATGTTAAGGGCTTATCAGAAAGAATTAAGAAAATTGGTAACCAATTCAATATTAGAACTAGTTTTAAATCGAATAATACATTGAGATCAATACTAACAAAAACGAAACCAAAGAATGAAGAACAATCTTCAAAAAACTGCATATATCAAATATCATGTGAATGCGACAAATTTTATTCAGGTGAAACATCTAGACCATTGAAAGTACGAATAAACGAACACAAAAAATATATCAAAGATAGGGAATTCTTTAAGTCAGCTATTTGCAAACATGCTTGGGAAGAGGGTCATCAAATTCAATGGGATTCATCAAAAATAATATTAAAAGAACCCAATAATAAAAGACGGAAAATCAAAGAAAGTGCTTTAATACAACTAAATGCAGATAAATGTGTAGCTAATATTTCAGCCGAATGTAGTCAAATTTGGTTACCAATGTTAGAAAGAGAAATTTCCAATAATCAATTACCTGCGTTATCAGGATAGCATCATAAGTTTTTATCCAGGTTTTCTTATGATTTATAATTTGAATAGTTGTTAATCGATACACATTTCAATACACAAAATCACAAAACTGAGCATACATATTTCAAAAACTTAAATATTCATACACAAAAAAACTATCAAGAAACGCGTTTTATTAACAACATTTCCAATATAAGCGAAAAAAACGCGCTATCCCAATAAAAACCGTTCCTGGAACGTGCACTTCACTGGATTCCATTTCTAGTAGACTATCATATCGTTGGAATGTCATAAAATGAAATATTTCATTTCACATTTGCCAGAGATATGATCTACTATGAATGGACCTTAATAAAAATTTGATAAAAAAATTTTGCAGTCTTAAACTTCAAAATATTTTTTGATTGTCTAGTTGTCAAATTTTTTCTGTTGTGTCAGTTAGGGATAAAAATTAATTTCTACTTATTTTTTCTTGACAACGGTAGCTGGAACGCTACCTAAACGTTGAAATAAAGAATTTAAAAATATTGTGGTTTAATTTCCCAAGAAATTAAAAAAAGATTCAATTTATTTGTTAGAATTTTTATTAAGAAAAATTTCCATCTACTCTGGCGTACGATACAATTTTTATAAGGGATCAATTTTTATATTAAATTACTTATCATGTGCATACGAAAACATGTTTATCTATTCTCGCGTACGATACAGTTTTTATAAGGGATCAATTTTTATAGTAATTTACATATCATGTGAGAAGCCATCAACTTCTTTTATCAATCCATCATCATTATAATTAACTATTGATATGCTGTGACATCAAATTCAGCAATAATTTTTTTCCCAATGTTGTAGGTTCCTTTTTTTTGTATTTTCAACTATGGGATTTCTCCCAAGAATCTGCAGTAACAATTTTTTATCGGCTGTTAATGTTAGATAGAGGTAGACCTAAGATGTTCTATTAGGTGTTCACTAACGCCCTAAAACATCTACAATCAGAAGCGTAGCTAGTGGGCAGGGGGGCATATGCTCCTGGGCACCACGTTAGGGGGCGTCAAAATGGGTATCAAAACTGATTATTTAAATTTATTTTGATGTATGCCAAATACATTTGTTAGATTGAATTTTGGATCTTCACAAATGTCTAAATTACAAACCAGTTGGCAAGCATGATTTTAGCAATTAATAATTGCTGTTTCAATTGCAAGCTGTGAGCGGTCCTTCGGCAAAGACTAGCTTATTTTGCCTTATTTACGTGGGACAAGATCGTCTGAGTGATCTTGCACACCATAGCATCGAAATTAAAACACTAAAGAAGTTTGTGTAATGTCCCCGGGTACAGATGATTCTATCTACGCCACTGTCTACAGCTGTATTGGCAAGAAATTATGGTATTTACTGACAGTCTATACAAGCTCAAAGTTCAAAATTTCCAATAGCTGACTGAGGATGATTTTGATAGACGATTACTATTTTGCGAAACAAGGAATTTTCAAATTTAACACCCTGTATATCGGAAACTAGCTATAGGATTTAATTGGTTCCATGGACACTTTTGGTCAAGAAGTCGAGTACAAGATTTATAAGATTTGCCATGAGAAAAACCCGGGGTTTTTTCTGTAACATCCAGTTTTGTTTGAAAGTAACACTTTAATATTAAATTTTATTGAAAAAAAATTAGCTTCATCGTAATAACTTCACTAGACCAAGGTTGTAGAATAAAGTTTCATTCATCGTCCCTCTTTATGTTCCAAAGATAATGGTGCGAGATTTTTTCAGCAATGCTGTACAGTTAACAGAAGCAAACATGAGCCCCGGAAAATATGCGAACTAAAAGAAGGTCATCGCAACGAGCCAATCAGGAGCTAATGTTAACGAACGTACATTAGTAATTTGTTAACATAATCAGAATAATATGACCGAGTGATTCCATCAACATACATCATTTTGTTCATTTTTAGTGTCTGTATTATTTTATTATATATTTTTATTATTATATTATTCTTGGTCCAATATAAATTTTTTTAATAATATTTAGAGTTAAATTTTTAGCAAGTTTAATTTGGTCCACATATCTCTTAACAGTTGACATTTATATGGTATCAATATCGATTCAAAATATCGATTGTTACTACAAAAATACAACATGAACACGCCCACCAGGACTCATGTTTGCTTCTGCGGGCTGTATATTTGGTCATTTTTATAAATCTCTTGTTTAAATCACATTAAACTTTTGAAATAATTTCACGGAGTAGTGTATAATCAAATTTTTTTTACTATAAACGAGGTCAATTAACCCATTAGCTTGAAATACAGTAAAAAGTAAATAACGATTTTTTTTACTAGACAATAAACATTAAACTATTTCTTCGCATCTAACATACTTAAATTCTTAAACCCGGCTATTAGCGACTCTATAATGATAGTTTATTTCTTGGAAATGGCAAAGTTTTTGTAATTTAAAAACAATCTTGAACCATTGTGCTGAAGTAGTTTTCATGTTAATTTTAAAAAGAAATTTCTAATTACTTTGTTATATTTCTATTAAATTGATTTTAATATAATCAATATTTTTGGTTTTAATATTTTTTTATGTTTAGGATGCCCCTGTCAAAACTCCCTTCAGGACTGGGTTCAATAATAAGCCTCTTATTTTAATAAAATTGTCCAGAACTTTTTTTTCAATTGAATCATATTGTTATAATAAAATACCACATTACATGGTCCTATATGGAAAATATCTATTTAAATTTAGTATGGAGAATTATTATTGCTTTATCGTCATTATTATTATTATTATTTCATACACCCCTATCTTTATTAGTTCTACTTTATTTTTTATAATGCACAAAATAATTTAACAATTTAAAATCCTTATACCCATGCCCCCATGCGCACAAACTTATTTTCAATGTTACCTCCCACTACAGCTCTTGCTTTATACAGATGCGTATCATTAGTTTTCCTCCAATTCTGTTCTCGTTTGGCATTGTCTGGATAATATTTGTGTTGTTTCTGGAAAAATGTCATCGCCTAACGTTTTGCGACTTCCACCCTACCATCCGGATTTGAATCCAATTGAACTCATTATTACTACCTATAATACTGAATGAAATATGAAAAGAAGACCTTTATAAACCTCGCACCTTATTCCGCTCGGACAGAGCCCCTCGCGAAATAATCTAGGTGCTCGGTCAATAATAATAGTCTTCGCCACCTTGCGGGCGTATAAAAAATATAGTAAGCACCTAGTGTCAAAAACATCTCAGTCACTAGTGCCTCAGAAAACTCGTGACTAAATTAACGTTTTTGAAACTTGATACTCAATATACTATTAGGTCCGACTGGCGATCAGCCCCAACATTTTTTTTACAGTACTTGTAAACTCCTACGTTTGTCAGAGAGAAGGGTTATAAATATAAGGGTTGCACGAAACCCCTAACCTCAAAACCATAAAACTTGATGGGAACGTGATTGAATGGAGACAAGAAGTCAAGTATCTAGGTTTGACTCTAGACAGTAAACTCCTGTGGAACAAACACGAAAAGGAGATTACATACAAGGCAAAAATAGCTCTAATGATGTGCAGGAATCTGGCAGGAAGAAACTTGGGCTGTAACCCCAAAATCCTAGGATGGATGTACTCTGCCATAGTGAGACAAATCATAACTTATGGAGTCATTGCGTGGAGTGGTAGAACTAGCCTATTGACGACGAGAGAAAACCTCTCCAAAATTCAAAGACTAGCCTGTATATGCATTACAGGAGCAATTAGAACTTGCCCAACGGCAGATATGCAAGTAATTCTCAACCTCACCCCTCTACATGTGGTGGTGGAAAGTGTTGCAGAAAGAACAAGACACAGACTAAGTAGAGAGGGAATCATTAAAAAAACCACCTCCTCACTTCTTAGAAATCAGACAACCTGGGACATGCCACAAGACGGTATGATGAGAAAGTATAAATTTTCAAAGAAATTCGTTACGGAATTAAGCAACAAGAAGGAATGGGATCCAAATACCATTACCAGACTTGGAAAGAATGCCATTCAATGGTACACAGACGGCTCAAAAGCAATAGAAGGAACTGGGATAGAAGTGTTCGGGCCAGGAACCAAACACTCTCAAAGCTTGGGAAAAACCCAAAGTATCTTTCAAGCGGAAATCCACGCCATAATAAAGTGCGCCCAGTTCAATATCGATAAAGGATACAGAAGACAAAGGATTATCATAATGTCGGATAGTCAAGCAGCCATTAAAGCACCGAGCTCTTGTGTAATCAGTTCCAAAATGGTGTGGGGATTCCTAGACAAACTCAATGAACTATATAGGCGAGACTTACTATGGATTCCAGGACACACTGGAATAGAAGGAAATGAAATAGCAGATGAACTAGCAAAGAGGGGGACTGAAATACCTTTCTGGGGCCTGAACCCTTTTGCGTAATCAGCCCTAGTGTAATATTGGAAGAAATAGGTAAAGCCGAGAAAAAGACGAGATCTGACCATTGGAAAGATCTAGTAGGGCTTATACAATCAAAGACTCTTCTGGGTGACTACAACCTGTTGAGATCAAATGAATGTATAAGTCAAAGTAAAATTGCGCTAAAAGTTTTAACAGGAATCCAAAGGGCACATTGTCGCCTGAATGGGCACCTGAAAAATCTCAAAATAGTGGAGGAAGAAGAATGCGGATTTTGTGGCATGGAAGAAGAAACCTCCATCCACATACTTTCCAACTGCACAGCACTTCAGAATCCTAGAGTTTAGCACCTGGGAGATTTCTGGATAGAAGGGGAACATTTACCTAAACTGAAGCCTGAAGACATCCTAAACTTCCTCAGGAAATAGGACTAAAGGAACTACTAGTTTCTGAGACTCTCCTCAGAAACTAAGTAGAAGTGAGGGGGCACAATAGATCTCTTAGGTCTCAGTAAATGTCACCCCAAAATACATACATACAATCCCTAACTTTGATGCGTCCGACTGCCCACTAAAAATTTTCCGACAAGGCTACACATTATTTTGAAAAATGTTTATGATGAATTTTTTGGCGTTTCCGATACTTCAATCGGCCCTAAATTTTTATAAGACATTCTTTTTTGCGCTTTTTATGTATTAAAAACCATTGATTATAATAAAAATTACCATTTTGGTTATAAATATTTTTTTACGGACTTTTTGATATCCTGTAAGAAAAACGCCCCACTCTATCATTGTTTGCTAAGCTCAAAAATATGTCCGAATCCACCCAAATAGTTTCGACAGTGTGGTCCTATAACTACTATGACAACAGCGTCATTTTTTATGGGACACATAATCACATCTGGTATTTATAGCTGTAATTTGACAAAAGAGATCCTAGACACTCTGTATAGAATTACACTAAGACCTATTTAATTAATGAACCGGCGGACAGTCTCCATTTTTTAATTATTTCAATGAAAAACTGAAAACTAATGAGGAAGTGATTCATGAATATCAAGTATTGGTTAAGTCGTTAAGTAGTTGGAGGCGAGGCAATACATTATTGAACAAGAAAACAACAATGATACATTAACTATTACAACTGTACGTTAATTGACCAAGTCTTTTATTATTATCATTAATAGATGCATCTGTTCAATGTAGGAAGTTGTTATAATAGCATTATTATTATTATTAGCTGTCCCGAGATTATTTTTATTGTTATCAATGATTTATAAGAACTACAAGTTTATTAAAAGATACTTATTTTACGGCTTTGGGGCCATTCATTGATTACGTAAGGTAGCCGAGGGGTAATGGGGGTTGATATAATTTCTATATACCCTAATTTTGGGGCAAAGGAGAGTAAAACTAATTCCAACGTAATGGCACTGAATGGCATTTCTTCATAGCGTTGCTGAAAAGTCTCGCACCAAGGGGTTATCTTTGAAACGGATAGAGGGAAAGTTATGAAATTCTAGGACGATGAATGAGACTCTATTCTGCATATTTTAGAGCAAATGTCAAATGTTTTTGACGTCATCGTTTAGCGTACGGCCGCCATCTTGAATTTTTTTAAATGACAACCTAGGTCGTGTGACCCATCACAAAAAAGCTTATTTTTTTCTCTTTTCATAAATGATCCCAATGTATAACTTGACTTGGATATTATGATAGAAATTTAACAAAAATATTAAAATTATAATTTTAATCAAAACTGCATGTTACAGAAATTTTGAAAATAAACAATTATTTAAGTTGCAAATACTTCATTACAATAAGTGCTCAAAATGCTGGCCATTTGTTTGTTGACAATGATACAATCTCTCTTCGAAGCTACGAATAGAATCGTCGATCATTTCTGGAGTAATTCCTTGCATTTCGAGACGTATGCGATCCTTTAAATCGTTTAAGTTAGTTGATCTGTTTACCTAAACGAGGTCTTTCAGGTAGCCCCAGAGGAAAAAATCGAGTGGTATCAAGTCGGGTGATCTTGCCGGCTACTCAATTGCACCTCGTCGACCAATCCATATCTGAGGGAAAATTGTATTTAAATATTGCCTAACGTCTCTTTGATAATGTGGAGGTGCGCCATCTTGTGAAAGTATACGTTCATATTAGAAAATAATCGATTTATTTCAGGTATAATTTCATTTTGTAGTAAGTCAAGATATTTAGCACCGGTCAGCGTACCTGCAATAAAAAAGGGACCGATCAAATGGCTTTTCACCAAACCCACCCACACATTTACTTTTTGTTGACGCTGTGTATGAACCTCCTCCATCCAGTGCGGATTACAATCTGACCAGTACCGACAATAGGCATGACGACAGTATCAAAAAATCGTCGATATAATGGTTTTAGGGGAAAGGTCATATCAAAAAAATTCAAAACACTGCTTTAGTTTTATTTAAAAACTTGAAATTATTAACATTTCCAATAAAATAAAACATAAAAATACTGCAATCGGCCATTTTGACTGAAACACCAATCACAGCGCATGACATCACGCTTAGGTAAACACCGCTCAGTCAATACTCAATACACTCATTTTCTGTGTAATGTTGTTGTGAATACTACTGATTACGCATTTGGATTGATCTTTTACGTCTGATTTATCGTCTCCACTCTACTATAACAATGAAACCAAGCTTTGTTAAGGCAAATAAAGTCTATATAGAAAGGACAAGGAGTAATAAATCATTCATTTAAGTAGATATCATAGACGTACCAAAATATATTTTAAGAGGGTATACCGTAAGGTACATTTTGTATTGAACAACCCAGTTTTCTTAGAAACATTATCGGGAATATTATTTTAAAAGAAAGTAGGTACATTAAATCAGTACTTAGTATTAGTTCTTTGAGTAAAGTTGTATGAAGTTGTATGGTTTTCATAATATTGTAAACAGTTGGAATATTTAAAACATTTGTTGAATGTTAATTGTGCAAGTACCAAACAATGTCGATAAGCCAAGGACCATCTAAACGACCAAAAACAGGTCCATTATCTTTAAATGAAAAAACTCTGATATTGAATTGTTATATATCATTGAAAAACAAGGATCCAAGTGCAAGTGTTGATGATATTGTGGAATTAACGGCTGCTATGTTGTGTGTTGCTAAATCAACAATTTATAGATTACTAAAAGAAAGCAAGAATGGAACTCTTCAACCCCCTAAAACTCCTTCAGGCCGAAAACCAATTGAGATCGATGAGTCATTAAAACAAAGACGGCGTAAAGTCCATGGATTTTACTTACGAAAGGAAATTCCAACACTTGACAAAATTATGACATCAGTGCAAGAAGATACGGACTATCCAAAATTCTCCAGAATGACATTATGCAAACTTTTGAAAGATGTGGGTTTCAGATATACAAAACATAATAGAAAATCTCTCTTGATAGATAAACCGGAAATAGTTTTTTGGAGAAGAGACTATTTAAGAAGCATTCGACATGCCAGAGAACAAAATTTGAAAATCTTCTACTTAGACGAAACATGGATAAATGCTGGATATACAGTTTCCAAATCTTGGCAAGATGAAAACATTAAAAGCGGAAGGCAGGCATCCGTGGAAGGTTTGTCGTTAGGTTTGCAGCCACCATCTGGAAAAGGAAAAAGACTTATCATTGTCCATGTTGGAAGTTCTGAAGGTTTTGTTGATGGTGGATTATTAACTTTTATTTCAAAACGCACGGGGGACTATCACGAAGATATGAATGGGGTGGGGATGTCTTCGAGGAATGGTTTGTTCAAATGTTGGATCTGATTCCAAAAGGGGCTGTTATTGTTATGGACAACGCAAGTTACCATTCACGGTTACGAGAAGCATTGCCCACAAGTCGTTGGCGTAAAGCAGAGCTTTTGGAGTGGCTTATTTCGAAAAATATTAAGTTTCCAAAAGATCCACTAAGGAAAGAACTTTACAGAATTGCAAAAATGAACAAGAATAAATACAAAACCTACATTGTAGAAGAAATGGCTTCTTCTCGTGGTATATCAGTTCTTCGACTTCCCCCTTATCATTGTGAACTTAATCCCATAGAATTAATATGGGCTCAGGTAAAGGGGGAAGTTGGAAAAAAAATACTACTTTTAAAATAAACAATGTTGTGAAATTGTTTGAGAGTGCTGTAAGTCATGTTAGTAAGGAAAATTGGACAAACTGTATCGAGCATGTTATCAAAGTAGAGGCAAATATGTTGAAAATTGACAATATTTGTGATGATTTAATCGACCCTATTATTATTAATGTCAACAACGATTCTTCCTCTTCCGAGTCGGATATAGAATAAAATGTACCTAAGTAATAAATGTATTCCAATAATTATTTCGTTTCATTTTTTATTATATTATAATTTAAAACGTATTTTTTTCCCAAAATACACACCACTGCATTGCGTTATTGCTTATCTGCTAATCCTTTAACAATGAAGAAACCCTAAACTTTGCTACAACTGAAACAAATACGGGGTCGATCTACCTGGTTTTTAGATTTACGGAAGAAATGTAATTTAAAGTAAGAGATTTATTAAAAATTTCATGGTGCTCCCTGTAAAGGTTTTGCATACTTAATTAGGGTTTATTACTCCTCGTACTTTTTGTACATACTATTATAGCTCAAATTTGCCCAGGATTGATATAATGATGTTGGGCGATTTCCTCGCAACAAATCAAGAATTTTGCTCGTCTGAGTTTAGAAACGTGAAAACTTCCTTGTAAGTGAATTTTGTATTTATCTTTACCTTAGATACAACCAACTTAGATATAATCAAACTAGTTTTAAGCTCATGCGAGTTTATTTAACTTTCATAGGTTGGCTTATAAATTTATGGGGCATACATCCTGGTTTCATACGTACTTGTGATACTGACCCCATCACATGATACTGCATATAATTTTCCATATCATCTGGCAACTGCAAAAAGAAAAGTAAACCATTGAAATTGATAGTAAGAATTATAGACAAGACCAAAACAAACATAACCTCAATAAATTAGATATTTCATAGCCTCAATATTTCAACTATTTCACGTCAAACAAACGTTTTAAGTTTGAGAAATATAAATATAATAGGATAACATACTCACAAGTGGTCTTCACAGAAATAAAGTGGCCAATTCGTGACTACGTCGTTCAGGTTTCGCCTTGCGAGCTTCAACCACTTATCTCTTTGTTGGGTGTTCTTATTGATGTGTTTTTACACTGCGGTACCGCACACTACTTATAAACTTTGGAATTCATTTTTATGATACGAATTTATTTAATGTTTGTTTACTTTCTTCGCTACGCTTAGACAGAATGACATGTTTACCTAGGCGTGACGTCAGAGCCGACGCCATGACACCTGCGAGCTGTTTTCGCGCACTATTTAAAGAATATCAGTAAAATGGCTTCAAACTTCGTTAAACTTAAGTTTATTACCGAAATAAAGGTTTTTTCGTAAATAGTGAATGTGTACCCACATGACGGAAGAGTATTTCAAAATCTATCGTCACGCCTATTATGTCTGTTAACAGAACCGTTCAAGCAAAATGTGGCTTCATCACTGAATACCAAAAAATCTAAGAAATTGTTATGCATCCTTATTTTCTCTGTAACTATTTCACAAAATTGTAATCGCCTATCAAAATCATCCTCGCCTAATTGTTGAAGATTTTGAACTTTATAAGGATGAAAGTTATTTTTATGCAGAGTTTGTATAGACTGTCTAGAAATACCGTAATTTATTCTTAATTTACTTTTAAATTTCGTGCTAATTTGAAATTAGTATCAGTTTTGACAATTTGTACATAAATAATGAACTAATGATGTGGTTGACGTTTTTAATGCCCACTATTGTTTTTTGTTTTATTTTGAAAACCTACAAGTCCAAATAATTAGTAGGTACGGTACACTTTAATTTAGAAAAATGAAAACAATATTTTATAGGACATTTTGTAGTAAAGTAATACATTGGGAATATTTTTGGAAAAAGAAAAAAATAAGCTTTTTTGTGATGGGTCACACGACCTAGGTGGTCATTTAAAAAATTCAAGATGGCTGCCGTACGCTAAACGCTGAAGTCAAAAACATTTGACATTTGCTCTAAAATATGCAGAATAGAGTCTCATTCATCGTCCTAGAATTTCATAACTTTCCCTTTATCCGTTTCAAAGATAATTCTTTGGTGCGAGACTTTTCAGCAACGCTGTATAATATACAATTTGGAGTAGCTCCTTATTTCAAAAACTTTATTGCTAATCAAAATTTTTTTAATTATTTTAATATTTTAAATTCTAGCCATTTTCAATCTTGTAAATGAAAATTGTAGTAGAATCTGGTTTCATAAGGCACTCGTTCTGCTTTGCTCCACTCGTGCCTCAGATACTTAATACTTGATACTTAATGTACTATTAGAGAGGGAGTTCTTATATTCATATTATTCATTTGGAATGGGTTGAGTACTGGAAAGATAAATTTCCAATAATCAATTACCTGCGTTATCAGGATAGTTTTTATCCAGATTTTCTTATGATTTATAATTAGAATTGATGTTAATAAATATACAATTGAATACACAAAATCATAAAACTGATTTTAAATTATTCTTTTGCTTGTAACTTTTTTAATAATTCTCTACAATCATTATTCATATGATAGCACTTGTGCATCCAGAATTTATATAGTTTGTCATCACAAATCAGGAGCCCTTAAACTGTGAGTCGCCTGGCCTTGAGAATTCGTGGAAATCATTCAAGGATTTTGCGAAACGTGCCGTTTACATGACATTGAAGAGAGTGATCAATAAAATCTAATGGTCGTCGTTTTGTCATAACAGAATATTCGTGAATTAAAAAAAATGTAACAGTGGACTTTCTTTTTTTCTTTCTTTCTCTGATACTTTTGTGTCTTCAATTAGTCAGATACAGGGCGAAGTACGATCAACAGGACGGAGGCTTCTAGCGAAACTGTAAAAATCTTGCCTAGACAAATCCTGTTTGATTTTTATTACAGCTACATACAGAGCATAAGTAATTGTCCTATTTCGGACAATTTTGATTTATAAGGATCGAATAAGAAAGTAACCATTTTGTTAGGCTTCATGCGACAGGCCATATATTTAAATTATAATTCTTTGTGTCTATCGTAAAATTTTCATCAAATATTAACATGCTGGACTGGCTAGTTTATAATGTGTAGAAGGTCCTAATAAACTATTTACCAAAAATAAATATAGTGTTTTTTTTAATGATTGAATTTTATTTTAGATTACCCTGATTATCATAATTCGGAAGGCGCGTTACAAATTCATTTTTAGGTAAACAGGCCATTTTAAGAAATAATCCTGAAACACATCGATTTTTGATTTTAATTAACCGTATTTTAAAATGTTATTCTAATATACAGGGTGAATTACTTTCAAGTAATGACGTCACCGCTATTTTTTTAAATAGAATACCCCCATTTTGTCTCAATTTTCGGATTACTCTAGCTGAGCTGATTCCAAAAATGTAACACATGTTGATTCCAATTGGTACAGGGTGGACAAAAATACAATAGTTTTGTATGTGTTATCAAAAATACTTATTGTCTAGCGGACAGAATATGAAAAAAATTATTTCTTATCAATTTAAGAAAAAAATAGTCGTCTAGTTTTTTGTGAAATGTATTCGCGCTCAACCAAAAATGACTGATGACATAAGGAGTACGTTCATAATACATCAAAAACTGACTGTAAGCTTTATAATGTAATAAACTATAGTGTTTTAGTTTGGTAAAAAAGTTTATACCTTAACAGGTAATTCATAGTCGAAGACAAAGTATAGTATTCTACTGGCACATAATGGCTCTCAGGTGTTTATGTCACTCGCCTGCGGCTCGCGACATGAACGCACCTTCGTGAATAATAGCCATCATTGTATGTTTGAGAGAATAACATACTATTGGTGACAGCTGATAATAAATTAATAATTGTTTTAATTTGGAATGTCAGTTACGTAGCCACCTATGGTTACCCTTTTGTAGTACCATCCGTCATTATAGAACAAATTTTATTGCTACACAATGTGATATATTTGTAATCAGAAAATGCAGGGCTACTAAAAACTATAAAAAAATACAGGGTGTCCCATTTGAAATATTGAAGATGCATTTTATTGGACCCTCCCTGTATACAAAATTCAGAATGTTGTTACATTTTTTGTCGGTACAGGTGAAATAATACAACTTTTATTTGAAACTTTTCTTTGTATTCCTGTAATTAATCAAAATAAGTGAGGGTCAAATTATAATGAGAAACCCTGTACACTGTACAGGATCCCCATTTGCCATATTCTATAAAAATGGACATCATGTAGAAAGCTGTCATTAATTATCACTAATTATTGAAAATCCTTCAAAGCAGTAGATATTTGAATATAATTTTAAGTAATTAGTGACAATTATTGAAAATATTTTCTCATTATCTATTGATATTTTGGTATTGAGTTAGATTGATATATTTGTGACATATGAATAAATTTGAACTGTATTAAACTGTTTATAGAACTGCCATAATAGAGAACTTAACCAAAAATTTGATTAGCAAAAATGTGCTATCTCTCATAAGAATTTATAGTATAAAGTTTCAACTCTTGAAAGAACAAGATACAGACTAAGTAAAGAGGCATTAGCAGACTTGAAAAAAGGACCAGTTCAATATTGACAAAGGATGTAGAAGGCAAAGAATTATTAGATATAAGATTTGTTCCAACCCGTCGAAAAACTGTAACATGACGATCACGCTCATGCGCAGTGATTAAAATGCGTTCCAACCGAGACGTGATGGTTTATCGGACGATCCTATTTGCGTTCCAACCTTCCTTTGGATCATTCATGTAACGGTTTCAGAACGGTAATTTCG
Organism: Galerucella tenella; assembly: GCA_910591685.1. NCBI lineage: Eukaryota > Metazoa > Arthropoda > Insecta > Coleoptera > Chrysomelidae > Galerucella > Galerucella tenella. The sequence continues at coordinate 10,220 of CAJUYH010001465.1, read as the reverse complement.
ATACACGGCTCAAATTGAATACTGTTTGGGCTGGCCTGCGCATTGATACATTGAATTAAACAGCTGTTTTATCTGTCATTTAGCTTGGTTATGTTTCTTGTATTCCTTCAAGTGTTTTGACCCATTTTTCGATTTTTAATTTTTCTAGCTAATGTTTTGTGTGACATTTGGTGCGTTACTGTATATTAATCTTGCTTTAGCCAAAAAAGTTCTATGTCAAAATGAGTAACGATGGAATTAGCAATTTTTCAGAATTTGATAGTACAAGCAGTAAATATGATTTGGAATTAATTCCCAACAAATGAGTTAAGAATGAAAATTATTTAGGTGAGAGTCCATATATTATTATATTCCAATTAATCACGAAATGCAATCACAAAACCGTTCCAACCCGGCATAGACATGTAACCGTGTGAAGTTAGCGCCTGCGCATATAATCGATCCTAGCAGTTCTGAAACCGTTTCGTGATCGTACAAAACTTGTTGGTTGGAACAAACCTATAATATCGGATAGTCCGGATAGTCAGCAGCCATTAAAGCACTGAGCTCATGTGCTATCAGTTCCAAAATGATGTGGGAATGCCTAGACAAACTCAATGAATTAGGCGTGAATAACATAGTCACCTTACTGTGGATTCCAGGACAAACTGGAATAGAAGGAAATGAAATAGCAGAGAGAGACTGAAATAATCTTTTGGATGCCTGAACCCAATGTAATATTGGAAGAAATAGGTAAAGCCGAAAAAAAGAAAACTGGTAGGGTTTGAATAATTAAAGATTCTACAACGTGTTGAGATCAAGTTAAGATCAAATGAATGTATATATCAAAATAGAACTGCACTAAAAGTTTTAACAGGAATCTTCACAGAAAAGGCTCGAAATAGTGAGGGAAGAAGGGTATAAATTCTGAGGCATGGAATAAGAGAAATTATTTATTAGTCCCTACCTTTCTTACCACAATGTATATATTATAAAAACTGGAATATTTTGTTGAAATCTTAATCACAACCTGGATTTTTCATATTTTAAACACATTGATCGATTGGAAATTGACAAAATTTGGAAAAGATAAACACACCTAAATTTTAAATCTTTACATTCAAATCATATTAAAAAATATCAATTTTGTATTCTAGGCATTAAAAATTTACAACTCCAACAATTTGAACTCGAAATTTCACAAATTAAACTGTTTTGCCGAAAAAGCCAAGTAAGTAAATCAATGGATTAACTTTTTTCTGCTCTTTCCAAATACGTTATTCATTAAAAAAATCTGATATACAGTGTGGTCGAATTATTTTTTAACCGGTAATTTATTTTTCTTATATTAAATACGAGTAGTTTAATAGATTGGACACCTTAGAGTTATTACGTGTGCCAAATTTCAAGGAAATATACAATGTGGTAAGAAAGTTACGGACCCATAAAGAATTTGGCAAAATAGATCAATTATCCTGCATCTTGGTTATTGAAATAGTCATATCTATCAAGCAAGGGGTTTTTGAGATCGCATAGGTGTCCTGTATCTGCAGTTAACGTATGTCACTTTACCAATGAATCACCCTGTATAAAAAATGTGTTCTCCGTAACTATTTGTTAGCTTCTTGCTATTATGCATTTTATTTGTTGATAATAAATTACTAAAGTCAAAAGCGCTCTTATCGTGCGGGTATCAAATCAGAAGACACAGAGGTTACCAAAATGTGAGATTACAAATATACCCGGAGAAAATAATGATGGTTAATGTTTCCTGCACACTGGTTGACGAATTTCCACTTTTTCATTCATTCTTGAAATAATCTATCAGATTAAGTACCTTTTTTTTGGTTGAGGATGCAAAATACCGGAAAATTGCTTCTTATTATTCATATATTGTCACTTTGAATTGTCAAAGTGACATAACTGACATTTAAATAAAAACTTCGCTGGTGAGAGACTTTTTAGAATCTCTGAAAACTAAATACATATCCTTTTTCTCCCGTCAAAATTGCATAAGTCTGTATTATTCATCTTACGGATTTTATTTGGAAGTTATGATTAAACGCAATAAGAGAAAACAAAAACGGTGCGTATGTCTTTGTTGAATCGTATGACCCGCATGATAAGACTGCATTTGACTATAACCATTCGTATGCGAAAAAAGTCATCGAAGTTTTTTGTTTGCAATAACTCAAAGCACCTACCCCAATAGGTTTCATTCTCGCACCTATTTGTGTTCAGTTAGGTATAGTGTAACTATTGTTAATGTGATGATCCATATTTTTAATCCCTATGAAGGAAAAAGCCGCCCAATGGCATGCAAAAAATTGTTTTATAAATTCGAATATTGTGAAATGCATTTCAAATGTAATTCAAATTAATATAGTGGATTAAAGTTAACCTGCATAAAATTTGTAATACAATTCAAGGTCATCACATTAACATTAGTTACACTATACTTCAATTTTCTCAGCGTTATTTTATGGGAGCACTGCTGACCTATAAAGCCTATGCGTACGAACACTCTGGAATAATTCTTCAAAATCAGTCATCATGCCCATTCACTTCAGCATGCATAAGTTGATGGTTCTATTTTTGTGAAGATTCGAAATTTATTAATGTCCACTATGGCGTCGATTATGCAGCTTGGGTCTTGGGAAATAACCTTATTTTACTTGTTTTTCACATGAGACTTAAGTTTAATGAAAGTTACATCTACAGAGTTAGTATAAAGTATGGATCTCCCTAAGTATCTCCTCAACGGCTTAATATTTTCAAATTAAATTGCTCCTACCCTTTTAAGAAAATCCAAGGAATACAAAAATACTATCAAATTAAACGTACCATTTCCGGTTAAACCGGAAATGGATATCAACTTTGTTATTTTAAATAGAACACCCTGTATATTCTTACATTTTTGAATTCGTTGGGAAATTCTGCATACAATAAAACTTTCAATTCATATTTTTTATAGAATAATTGATGCTTCAATCAATAATTGATCCTTTTTGACTTAGTAGCTATGGATGAAATCTAGTCAAATAAATTCATTTTTGAATGTAGAATTTCACAAGAAAGTCAAAAATGTAAAAATATACAGGGTGTTCTATTGAGAATAACAAAGTTTAACCGGAAATGGTACATTAAATTTGATAGCATTTTTGAATTCCTTGGATTTTCTTAGAAGGTTATAAGAGCAATTTTGTTCTAAAATATTAAGCCGTTGCTGAGGAGATACTTGGGGCCCTTGGGGGGTTCAATGCCTTATACTAACTCTGTATAATGGGCTACCGTGGGGCTACCTATGTTTAATAATCTTTTCACTAAAATTCATTTATTTATATCCTGCGTTCGGAAAAAACAACTAGACTAGTATAGTTGCAGCTGTGTTAATAGAGATAACAGCAAACACGAAATTGGTGGCAAGCATAAAGATATAATTTGTTTCTATGAACCAATTAATTTATTACTTTTTCGACCTTCGTGTTAATGGTGTTATGATTGTTAAAATGGGTCTCATAATATAATCAACCTAAACGTGTTCAATGAATAATGTTTTTGACAAATGTATATTCTTAAAACATTTTTTTGCTTTGATTTAGTTTGCACCAGTTTTTTTTTTCGTATTTTCATCATCTGTGCTTGTTTGAGAAAATTATATTTTAATTCGGACAAGCTAAAGGCGCGTTCTCACGGGTCAAGTTTAGTTGACCAGCTTTAGATGATCAACAAAAGTTGAATGAAAACTGTAATGAGAACCTATCTTTCAATAAAGTTGATCAACTTTATAATTGATCAACAAAATTTTGACCCAGTCAAACTTTTATCGTTCAAGTGATGTGTCATCATGAATTGTTTTCAAGTTGAAACTTGTCTTGAAACGTGTGAACTAGATAGTCAACATTTGTTGAATGTGTAGTACTCTTGCAACTGGTCGTGGTGTGTGTGTTTCTTTTATTTGTGAAATAAAATTTTACTGAGAGTATAAAAATACCAGAAGAATGATCCTCAAGTGGTCTGAAAATGTTATGATGAAATTTTTGGAATCATATCATAAGTATGATTGTCTCTGGAACCACCGAACGAATAAATATAGAAATAGAGATGCACGAGAAAATGCTTTGGGTTGTATTGTGAAGGAAATGGAAATTCCTGGTCTTACCATTGCTGATTTGAAAAACAAAATCAAGATTATTAGAACCATGTACAAAAAAGAACATTCATTGATGTGTAAATCAATAAAAAGTGGAATGGAATCAGATGAATTGTACATACCAAAATTATTTTGGTATTAAAGAGCGGATTTATTTCTAAAAGGTGTTACAAATACAAGAAATACATCATGAAAGTGATTCAGTTTTTATTGAAATATTATGTGAACAACAATTAATTCAATTCGTGGTCAACTTTTGTTGATCAACTAAAGCTGGTCAACTAAACTTGATCCGTGAGAACGCGCCTTTACTCATAATAGGGAACTTGAATATTATTACGATAAAAAAGAATTGAATATTTAAAATATGACAGTAGTTTCCATAGATTTTTTCTACACCTATACTATAAGTTGTTAGTTAAATGCCAATTTTCAGTTTCATAATGCTACTCGTTATAACATTGTTTTTCATTATGGAACTGAAAAATGGACCTATAGAAATCTAGATTTTCAAATACCCAAGTAGGCAGATCCAATATTTTCTGTAGAATGTTTGACAGTTTCTATGAGATTCGTGTGTTTTATGACAGTTCAAATCTTTTGCGTTAGTTTTTGAAAGAAATGTCGAGCACCAGACCGAAAATACTTAATGACCAAGGCAAATACATATTTAGACTTATTATTTTTGTTTACAATAATTTATTACTAATATTGTATAACAGTAAATACTTATTCGCTTTATGCTATTACCCTACCATGTGGTCCCATGGCACAGTGGGAAAGGGTGCCGCATAAGGTATTTTTCGATCTGTACATTCCGAGTTCGAGGACCGGCTAGTAAATTTTCTTTATATTTTCTTAAATCAAATTTCTTCGTGGAAAAAATAGTGTATGCAACTCTCCTGCAATGGTTATTAATACACTCGCATTAACCATACGAAACTCGCCTTTGGCTCGTTTAGTATCCCGGTTAATGCTTGTGTATTAATAACCATCTTTACATGATCGTTGCACAATATACTATTGTGGCACAGAATAGTTGAGAAATGTTTTATTATTTTGAGGTAAATTATTCCGAATAATCCACTTGAGATTCAATAAAAATGCCCATAATAACTTTATAATGCAGTCCCTTGGAAATGTGTCTCTAAGACAACCCCAAAAATTCCTCGAATTGGCATCAGTGTTCGATACACGAGTACGCAGCTGGACATCATACTCATTGACGTCAGCAGCTATGATATGATTTCCAATAACACGAAACTTCAATCTATATTTTCCAAGTTAATATTGATTAAAAAAAGCCTTAAGGATTGGGTATATTTTAGACACCACTAATAGTATATTTGTCCACGACCACCTAATAATAAGTCAATATTTTACCTCCTAACTAAAGGTATATGGTACCCATATATCAACTGTCGTGAATTATGGTTCATAATACACTGTAGTGTATTATGGTTCATAATTCACGACTAGAGATGGGGGTACAATATGAAATAAACTATTAAATCTGTGTATTTTGTTCAGGAAATTTGTTTCTGACATATATCGTATCTATAAAATATTGTAATTTTTAGTATTGATACTTTTCATAACGATATTTTCTAATATTAAGTATTTTAAAACAATATATTTATAACGGTACGTTGTATTGATACTTTCTACAGTATCGCCCATCTCTATATATGTCAAATTATTTGAAGTAGATGCCACAACATTTTGAGGTTAGTAATATGCCAAATCGCTACTGACTTTTATTAATTAATAAATAAATTAAGTGTCGTGGACAAAGTATAGTATTCTACTCGCAATTTATGGCCATAATTCACTTGGGTGACTTGCGCCCCTCGCCTGCGGCTCGTGACGCAAACGTCACCCATCGTGAATTATGGCTATCATAAATTGCTCGTTTAATAATATACTATCTTCAACCAGTGCACAATGATGGCTATTATTTACGCGGATTAAGTTTCCAAAACGAGGGAGCGCAGCGAGTGAGTTTTGGAATCATCCAAGTGAATAATAGCCATTCTACACAAGTAAAAGACTATACTTTCTCCACGACTAAAAAGAAAAAACTTCCAGTGAGGATCGAACCTCGTTCGTCTGCGCCATAGTCAACCACCACTAGGCTATAGAGCATATTTATAAAAATGTAAAGAGTAAATATATATATATATATATATACGTAACTCATATTTTTAATCGAAACCCTCACATTTATAAATGAAATTAATTCCGGGAGGCGTACATATTCACTATCGCTACTGTTGTCAATTTTTTTTCTTATAATACGTAAAATTATGATTTAATAATTATTTATACGTTCCAAACGACGCACTGTCAGAAGCGGTATTTGACGTTTTAAAGAGATAATAGAATGTGATTGGCTAACGAGAGTGAATTCTTTTTATTATTCACTGGTGTGAAGAATTTATATTATTATGCAGCTAAATATGTAAAAATAATTTGTGCGTTATTATTTAGTCGTGGAGAAATAATATTATTAAATAAAAAAATATTGAATAGTTCCCTATTCTGCATTTTTGTAACATAAAGTGGGTAACTGTTTTTTCTCGTATTTAAGACTCACTTTTGGTTGATGCCAGTGGTGATTTAATGGCTCAACCCGGCATTAGTCGCTATGCATAAAATCCCATCATTAGTCGCACGTGAGAGTTTCTCTCATGTACAGAATTTTAGAAAATAAAATGGATTTTTTTTGAAAAATATAAGTTATATTTGTAAATTGCACAGTCAATATTATTATAAGTTACAGAAGAATAATTTTTATAAATCTTCATCAGATTCCATGCCCATAGCACAGGTCCGACATGAAAAAATTGTATGTTCTGGGCAAATCGGTCGCTGGCAAGTTCTGCATACTTTCTTGACTTTTATGTTCTTTCGACGAGGGCAGAAGGTACAAAAGCTTTCATTGGTATTTTCTGGTTGTCTTACTTCTGGTGTTGGTAGTTTTGCTGTTTTTTTCAATAGACATTCGTAGGCTGCTAGGTAAGCTTGGAATCTGGGACCGATTTATAAGGTGATGTTTTATTAAAGAAAGAGCAAGTTCTTTCAGATATGCACGTCTAGGTGGTATAGGATCGTTAAAACAACAAATACAAATTTATAGATATGGTGCTAAATTTATTACACGGTTTGTCGCCTAATGAGGGAAAGTCTCACACGAAGAGCGTCCTTCCGATAAACACTCTGCACTCCACTAATATGAGGTGATGAGCTTACACTTATCATGCTAGGAATATAAGTGGGAGTAGCCAGTAAAGTAGCCGATATGACAACGCTCAGAAATGTGTCTAAAGGCAAAAATACCAGACTTTAAAAAAAGTGTGAGAGAAAATCTCATTTGGCGACTAATGCCGGGTTAAACGACATGGAGATCTTTATTAGCAGCTGATGGATATAGGCTGGGAAATATAGACCAAAAATAACAATTCCGGTCATTCCAGTCACTGTCGTGTCTTAGCGTTTCGTGAAATCAGTCGTTCTTACTCACAGTCATTATATACCAATGCTGGAATCTATGAGTGAAACAGTTAAATATTAAGAGGGATGGAAATTGGATAAACATTTAAACATGGAATTTTGTGAAATTAGGTATCTTTAATTGCCATCTCCATCAAAAACATAGTCTTAATACACCAAATATCCGTAAAATGCCGCATTGTGATTGACATGAGTAAAACTTTACAATGGTAGGCATGCGATTTTCCGGAAAATCGGTGAGTAAATTTTGTTTGTTCGACGAAATTATTGAAATAATGAAAGCACAGAAAAATGCTTGTTATCTACAGAATTTTTCTAAACATCTTTTTTGTATCTGCATCAGTTTTTAAAATATACGAAATTTACCTAGTAGTATTTTTGAACATTAATTTTCATGTTTTTAATTTTACGATGGTAAATAAACAATGACATTTAGAAACAATATTTACTTGAAATTTGTTCTAAAACGGGATATCCACAAATAAATTTGTTTTCAAATTCTTTAATGTAGGTATTATCATCGATTTTCCACGTAAACCTGTACTAAAAAGTCGTTTTTTACCAAATTCCTCTAATTAACCTTAATAAATAGAAAAATCAAATTATATAACATCGCGTACCTCTACTTTGAAGATTATGGCTTATTCTTCAAACTTTATTCGGAACTTTTTATTGTATCTTTATTTTTCACAAAGATACATACGATTTTCCACGTGAACCTTAAATGAATTTTCATTTTTTGACCCCACTTTATTTTCATTGTTGTTTAAATAACATCTTCTATTTTTATTGTAATTTGTTAAATATTTTTGTTGTTAATATTTTATTATTATTATTATTATATTGTTGTTGTTATTACGCGGCGGCTCGTATAACCCAAGGATGATAGATTGAGTAGGATTGATTAAAAGCTGAAAAGTGTCAGCCGAGTTTGATGACGTCACTGGTTACCCATGCGCGCGTCGCCTTGCGCGAATTATGAAACTGTGAAATTCGTGGTGTTATTTATTTATTTTTAATAACAAAAAAATAAAGTATTTAATATATAAGTAAAACCTCTTAAGTCACATTTTTTCAACATGTTTTTTTTTAAATCATTTCTTTAAGGTATATGCGTATTCTGGGTATAAATCATGTAAGTCAAAAGACATTCCTTTTACTTTAAATAATAAAAATAAATTGGGTGATTTAAAAGCAAGTTCGGGTATAGTATTCTGGAAAAGCATAAGCCATTATGTAACAGCATTTTTAGTTGGCCAACTGCAAATGTTTAAGATAATCCGGATAAGAATGATGGAGAATATGTTTAGGTACGCACCTTATAGATATTATAACATGACAAATTAATACATGTGAAATTTTAATAAGTTAATTTTTAAGTGTAATTTTCAATAAGCAATAAAAAAAATGATTACTATGTTAAATTATGTTCCACTTACCCTATTTCTTGCTAAAGTCATGATCAGTTTTTCAGGTTTCTTTCATTATTATTATTTATAAACTGTGTAGGTGATTCAATATTTTAATTTTTTGCAACTCAAATATGTACTAAATTTAGAGTAAAAAAGTCCTTTGTTGGTACATGAAATAGCTTTTATTGATTCCTAAAAAAACTCTTATTGTGTGATCTATGAGGTTTATGAAATGGCTGATTCAATTTTATACTCATTTTTATTAATCTGCAATTATTACAGGACAAAACTGGTATTTTTACATGAAATAATATAAACACTATATATGTAGATATTTTATGTTTTATTTAGTTGAAGAACATGCGCAAATAAAACAAAAAACAAAAACTATTCATACAAAAGAAATATTCAATTGGCAATATATTTTTATATTTTTTATATTTTTAGAGAGAGAAGTATACTTTATTGACACTAAAGCATCAACAGGCCATCAACCGAGGTCTTTCAGCCAATTTACAAAATATATAGTAATACATTGATTTTCCTAAGATTAGGTACAATACAAATTATTATATTCAAAGAAAACTAAAATCATTATGCAATATCATCAAACAAGATCCATTATACATCTTCTATATAAGTTAAAAAAATATATATATATATATATATATATATATAAATTTCATAATAAAAACCAAGATATTAAGTGACATATTATTGCCGTGATATGTAGATAATTTCTTCAAACAGAGTTTTCTGTGGATGTTTTCTACGATGACCATTTTCAGGGATCTCTAGAATGTGAGGTTGAATTAATTCAATATTCTTTTCTTCAAGAGAGAAGGACCTGAACAATTTTTTGAATCTCTCATTTATTGGTTCTATTCCCGTCTTACTATAAAGGAGTCTGTTTGATGGATTATGCAGTGGGTTATCAGGATGTCTCATTTTAGAGATTTTTCGAAGACTGGTTGTCTCCCCTACTTTCATATGGTTTCTAGGCGGATTTTTACAATTATATAGTATTGTAGAACTATATTCCATCATGGGTCTACAAATTGTTTTATATATGTTGGCAGCGGTTTCAATACTAATTCCTTCATTCTTGTATGTCAAACCATATGTAAAGGGGTGAGGTTGAGAATCACTTCCATGGCTGCCGT